>JAKEEE010000046.1:1800000-2105086 GCA_021498325.1 Bactrocera minax | reverse complement strand
TCGATTAATTTTAGGTATTCAAAAAGCCGTTCGGTGAACATTATTTTCCATAATTTTCCAAAATATTTATTGATTGCTCTTCAAGTGGCATTTCTTCGAGTTATATACTTATAGCACTCTTCTACATATATATATACATATATGTATACATATCATTAATAGGCTATATAGCCTCATCTACACCCACAAATTTACAGTATTCTACAGCCTTCTTTCCACTGATTACCTTATCGGATTAAACGACGCCTCGTCGAGTTCATTAAATTATGAATGTTAAGTAAAATTTATTTATGTTGCGATATTAAATATTTTTCGCGCCAAAGCCTTCAAAACACGCGAGAGTTCCATGCGAAAGCACAGACATACCTTCCCATGTACTTACATACATATGTGCCTACATAAGTAGATTAATGCGTGTGTGTGTGTATTTGTGCGAGCATAGCCCGCTTTAATGGCGCATACACAAAACCGTTAACTGATCCGGATGCGATAGCATACATATATGAACAACACATACTCAATTCCACATGCAAGAACAAAATAGATATATGAGTATATGTATGTATTTAAATATGTATGTAGATGCATAGACTGAGGCGACGAGCGGCTAATTTAATGAATATTTAAATTCTCCATCACGGGATTACAAATCCGCTACTATGCAAATCAAATCAACAACAATAACAAATACTCAGTAATTATGTACTAGCAATGGTAATATGCAGTAGGTGTTATAACCCCTTCTTTTTCATGGTGTTGTTCCTTCTAAATAGTGTGGTTATGAGTATAAATAAAGTCGAAGTGGAGGAAGTGGAAGTGCTTTCGTAGACGCTTGGGGATTTATGTAAATCTATGAAAAATGGAGCGCCTAGACATAATAACGGCGAACATTCAAAGTGCACTGTGCCAAAGAGAGTGTGTCACGAATTAATTCCTACAATGAGGGTTGTTCAACATTTTATAGTCATGACTTAGAACAAACTAATGTAGATTTTCCCTTTTCCCAATAAATTCCCGTAAATTCATAAATTTGGATAACTGAAGTCAATAGGCATCTCTTGGTTCGAGAAAATCCACTCAAAAAAAGCCTTCTCAGATCGCCACAATATGACTACCCCAGTGCCTTTGGCTGACTTTTTGCCGGCAATTCGAGTCAATATGTCAGATATCTTAATGCAATTTATAGGACATATTATCCTCATAATAATGTACATTGCTACCAAAAATTGATAAAATCGGGTCAATACTTCAATAGTCCCCATATATAGATAATATAAGAATTTTCAAACTTCCGGTTGGCTTTATGCTTTATACGTGTAAATGGGTCAATATGTAGATATTTTAGTAAAATTAGGCGAGTATCTTACCACATATTATCTCGGATATAGTATAGTTTCGTGTTGAAAATGCGTTAACTCTACCCCAGCCCCCATATATTACAAATAATGATTTTCGTTATTCTAGTAGACTTTCTGCAAAATATATGACCGATGTGTGAGCAATCTTTAATTAAATACATAGAAACATATTCTCAAATACATCTTAATTCTATAAAGTGGTTATAAAATATTAATATAAAGTTTTGCGAACACCTAGAGGTATTGCCCCGGCTTTGACCCGGAATTAGTACGGGCTCTTCAGTATTTCATCTAGTAGCCCAATTAGCGAGGATCGACCTTTATTGCCCGTTCCTAACGTATAACACGTGATATTAGCCTGTTTGCTGAACCGAGGACAACCTTGCGGATATGTGTATCTATAAAGTGGATAGGGAGTGGATTCAGGATCAGATTTAGCACATTCGAAGGATCCAATTAATGGCAATTACTGGAATACAAATTAAGATATCTTTATAAAATTTCACATTTGAAAACATGCCTCAGCAAAACGGAGTTACTTAAAAAGTTTTCCAAACTAGTAGAAAAATGTTTGTGTTACAATCGCCAAACCCTCATAGTCGCCTACCGTATTATGTGAAACAAATAAGACATGCAATATGTTCAAATGAAAGCTTTCTTAAAATTTAAAATAGCTACCATACAGCCATATACGTACACATGCATAAGTATTTGGAAAGTACTAAGGCATAAGAGACAAAATATAAACAAATTTGCGCTAAACATTGACGCTTAACAAATTTCGTGAAACTTTGTATACATGCATATGTATATACACATCTACATATGTACATGTAGGTGACTATGTAGGCGTGCATAGCTGGGCTCACGTTAAATCGACAAGCAAAATCAATGTCTTCATTTTGCTTAATCCGCTATAATAAAGAACAACAACAACAACAACAACACACTTCCAATAGCAAAAACAATAATGATAATATGTAACACATAAATTTGATGTGTGTGTGTGTGTGTGTTCGGAAAAAGAGGAAAATGCCTAGCCTTGTATTGTACGGAATCTATTAACTGGAAATTTTTGCTCGCAAAAAGTTAAGCCATAAAATTGTACGTTCATTTTTTCATGCCCTTTCACATCCGGTTTGTGTATGAATGCAATCATTTGCCCTTGCAGCAAGAGCAGCACACACACACAAACATTACATATGAAACTCGCATAGACTTCCTTGTGTCTCTCCAGGCACATACACACTTGAAAATATATACAACAGCTATTTATGTGCCTGTATCGGCAGCTTTATGTATGTGTTTTGCTGTTCATGGACCGTCATTTTGTCATTGATGTTCGTGTTGACGTTGTTATATCACCGGTTACACGCTTCGCAAAATCATAACAACAACACGAAAAAAGCGTAAATAGCATAAACAAGCCGAAAAATAGCTACCCATACACCGAAACACACTTAAACACACTTAAACACACACACAAACACACATATACAAATTATCCATGTGCGTGTGTGTTTGTGCATATAATAAATATACATGCTTGTAGGTATGAATGTGGTGCACTCCCCGCAATCGCTGCATTCATCCTTTAACATTTTTCGATTTTCGTCGCAAGCGCTTTATTGAAATGGCGACAAGCGGATCAGTAACAACTTATTTGCATTCAATTTGAATATGTTATGTGCGCTGTCGGGTGGATCGCTTGGCCTTTTAGGCTTACCAACTGGATTAGTCTAAAAGGCAAAACAACAATTACCGAAAAAACAACAACAAACTGCCGGTTCGAGAATACAAGCATGCATGGATACAAATGGATGTATGTACGGAAATTAAGGGAAACTGGCAAGTAATTTGTAATTTGATGATACGGAAAACTGTGCCTCAAAGCCGTTTTTTCAGTAATTGAAAAATTCAAAACTCTTTTTCATAGCCGCACAGACCATTTTACTTAAATAGCGTTGGGAGATTTAAATATAGCCCTTCTTGGAAGGTGGCACTGGAAAATAGTTTAGTATAGTCATAACAGCTCAAACCATAAACTTTAAACCGGTTAATAAAAATACGATTTTAAATGCTACAATATAAAAAGTGTTTTTCATGAAATGTTATTCTCTTGCGAAGTTGCATGAAAACATGATAAACTCTTTTATTACCACTAACATTAGAGTGAATTATACAATATAATCACTAGGTGCATTCGATTACAATTGGAGCTTACACTGAATTTTGAGGCTAATGGAGTTTTAAGAAAATCTGTTTTTCTCAGAAGTTTACACTCACTCGGTATGTTTGTAATTGTTAAGGTTTCAAAAGTGTGTGTGCTCTAAGTGGAACGTTACACGTCTTCAAGTATACTCCAGGTCAGCACTTATGAACTCGCATTATGAGAAATCGATGTCAATACAACTTTATGGCTTCATTCGATTCATTTTACTTCATATGTGGCTCTGTTCTACTGCCACTGAGCAGCCAGCGGTAAATTACATTAAGTTTAAGGTAGCATATCATAGCATAACAGGGCATAATGTAGTATAACTTAACAAGGCATGTTAACAATTACACATAACATTACATGGAATATTTTAACATAAATAATGCAACATAAAAAACCATAAATGTAACATAAACATAACATAACATTAACGTAATATTACATAACATAACATAGCATAACAAAACATGAACATAACATAAACGGCCCTTAACAAAGCATTACATAACATAACAAGACATGGCGTAATATAACAAGAATAACACAACATAAAATACCCTAAACGTAACGTAACATAACTTAACGAAACACTGCAAAACATAACGTAGCACAACAAAGCATAAACTTAACGTAACACTACCAAACATAATACCAGGATCTAAATATAAGGTGGATTCCCCCTTGAATATGGTGTTCGTTAAACAATATTATATGACGTAGAGGTGTAAACTAATATCACGTACTCGACTTTTAAAACGTTTGACAAAAAAAAAACGCAAATTAACGAAAAATCATCATCATCAATAAGTTTTCGAAGGCAATATGCAAATTTACAAGTACATATCAAAGTCCAAACCCTAAAGAAAACACCTAAAATTATTATTTCGAAGAAATAAATTTATAAGTCTATCCTAGCTCACCTGAAAGAATAAAAGTTGAGGCAAAACATTCGCTATAAATATCATGCGAACTTATTAGCCTTATGATTTTATCTTGGCTTGCGAGGATCTATTTGTGATTTTTACCAAAAAGATTTCCAATAACATATGCAACTATACATTATATAAATACTACGGATTAACTAGGTTTAAATAATGTTTTTCATAATGAAATTTTTTGGCTAACTAAATAAATTAAAATCATACTCTTCGCAAGAGTATTAAAGACCAGTCTTGCCACGAGCTATTTTCTCAATATTTTGTTCGTGAAATACTTGTGATCGTAAATCGTGAAATCGTGAATACTTAATAATTAAATATGATAACACAGTTACGTTATACAATTTTTCCGTATCCTTGATGGCCCACAAACCCATTTGCAGGCATTTAAAAAAACATTTTCGAATAGGATATCGCAACTATTGCTATCGCTTTTTCCAATCCGGTGAAGTCAGTGTTAATAACATATGCAGACAAAGGGACCCTTAATTTCCAAAGTAATGAAGTCTTTAATGTAACAGACTTTATTCTGCATGCACTACAAATTTTTGACAGATAAAAAGAGAGCCTACAAAAGGGAAACATAGAGTTCGATTTCAATGGGTTTCGATGGGTTATCAATTTATAGATATTAAAATCTATTACCTTCAAAACACCATCTGTACATACGAAAGTGAAGTAAAGAAGGGTTAAGTTCAAGTGCAGCCGAAATTTTCATTACTTCTTCTTTTCATTACGATACCTACGATACGATACCTCCCAAATTTATTGATATTCACGGTACAAAGTCAGCTATAGGTTCGGAGCTCCTAATATTCGGCATATGAGGGCTTGAAAAGGTGTAGTCCGATTTTAAGCATTTTTAGATGAGAGTTGTCACATTCGTACAAAGTTGTATTCCGATATCTTTATTAGAGCTTGCTTTATGTACGTATATTGTAAAGTGAATGAAGCTGAAAAAAGAGACTTATTATTTAATAAACAATATTCTCCTACTGACACCTCTCTATTGTGTTACTTTTCCCATTATCGAATAATTTTTTCTAAATACATTTTTTAAACGTTTTAAAAGTGCGTCGATGCACCTGCGCTCACGCAAATGGCAATTAAATGTAATGTTATATAATAATTATATTTTTTGTGTACAAATGTGAATTTAATTTGCTTTAACAAAGGTAATCATGCTGTCTGCCAGACAACGGAAACAGTGTATTAAATTCAATTGCTCATGCGGGAAAAGCCACAAAAAAGAAAGCAAAGTTCTCTTTGCTGATTCTGACGCAGCAGCTGTTTACCCCCAACAGGATTGTGATTAAGGATATTAAAGTCCTAAAAATATAAGAAAATGTTTTATAGAAATTGTCGATGCCAAGCTAAAGTTAGTTAGTTTTACATCGACAAAAATAGTATAGGGCTTTAAAAATATTGAGAGAGGGTGGCGTTCACTAAGAGAGCGACAAATAGAAATCATGTAAGGCGCAGTGGAGGCCCCTTTATATGACATTGCGTTGCAAAGCGTTAAAGTACATATAAAAAATCTACCTGATTATACTATCTAGTAGAAAACACTAAGAAACATATATTTTACGCAAAGAAAAATAGTATAAGGCAATAATATAAGGCATTGAAAGAGATTAACATAGAGAGAGAGAGAGAGAGAGAGAGAGAGTGAAGATCGACATAGAGAACGTAATGTAATCTCAGAATCTCTAAGTCCTTAAATAAATGATTTCTGATAAATAAAGCTTGACACTGAAATTTCCACAGCGACTGCTTATAATGGCCCGATTTCTCTATTCGCATTTCGAGCGGATCTACAGTTAGATCTTAAAAGAGAGCGTTACCTTTATGTTGTCTACCGCTTAGCACTCTCCGTCAATCGAGAAAACGGACTTTAATGGCTTAGTAATCAATTTACATCACATTCTCGAAAGAGAACAATACTCTCAAATCGTTCTTAAGGGAATATGTGTCGTATCCATATTATGGTACTTAATGCCGTATATGGAACCACAAACTCCATTTTAACCAAAATAAATCGATTGCATCATTATGTTTTCGTTTTAATAGATTAAAATAACCTTTTAGAACTGAGAATATTTTCCCGCAGGGTCTTTGCCATTTTTGAAATTTTTAATATAATGTTATAGTACTCATAGTATTTGTAATTTTCTCAACGTTGATTGCAAATTGCGTTTTAAATACCTTTGTATATGAAACCATATGGTTGTGTGCGTCGCACATGTGTGAAAGGTTTTCATATATATTAATACTATTTTGTGATTTTTTCCTCTTTCCAAACAACATGCAACACGTCAACACACCTGCAGAAGAGTCGTTGTTGGTCGGTTGTTGGTGTCATTATGTAAATTTAAGGAGGTAATTTGGGTGTTGAGCTTATTGCGCTCATTACTTCGTCATCAAAATACACACAACTATATGTTGGCACACACGCACCAGTAGCATTGGGCGTTTAATAGTACAAAAGGTAAATGAAATATTGATAGCAGATGTTGCCCACATACTTAACCCTTAATGTGCGCTATTTAGAAATAGCAACAGGTTTGTTAATATCTATATTTATATATTTCTTGAAAGCGTTTTCGATTCAGCACTCCTTTTAGACAAACTTGAACTTTTCACTAACAGAAGGTTGGCATATGACGTCATTAATTATATTCATTAGAAGCGATTCTTTTATTTAAAAATAAAGATACAATATACAAGTGGTATTTAGTGTTAAATTTGTAGTTTTCCTGGATTTAGTGTATGTCTTTATTTGTAAATATGTCCCTCTCGATATGCCTCAGAGAGCGATCTGTCGTCAGGGGTAGTTTCTGCGCAGTAGTCTGACAGACCGAAGAATTCTCTTGGAAGGTTATATTTCTATGGTATCCAAAAAGTCCAATATAGAGTTTGCGACAGTTTCATATACTTACTTTTTTTGTAGTGCCTTTGGCAGGAAAAATGCATTAGAGCCTGACGTCATAAACGAAAGAAGAGGAACGCTTTGTTTACAATTACTATGAAAGTTTGACAGATTTACTGCATTACCTATTCCCGTTCTATTCGTTCATCACTATTGGTGACACATAAGCACAACCTGATCTGCGACGGCCTTTATCGTTTTACTTTATTATGTTTGAAGTTTGCATTGCATTTTTACCCATTTCCAGCTATTCTAAGAGGGTGTTTGTATATATTCCGTAGCATAGTTAAATAAACCCAAGGTTCAATTTTTAACTTATTCATATGTAGGCGGAACATACCTTCCTTACTATTACTTTAAAATATCTGCCGTCACATGTTTAAGAATTATTGCACTTTTAGTAGTTTTCAACTGGGCCATATGTGGGAAGGTGGGAGTGGTTGTTATTATTGATATTAAAAAGCGATACCCCCTTTTGGGCGCGTCCAAAAATGGGCCCATGAACAGGCAGAGAGGCATCTGTAAATCAAATTATCATGTCATCTCGGTCATTTCCTGCTCGTTTAAATTTAGGTGCTACAAAACAATCTTTGGACTTACAAAGCTAGTGTTCTCTTCTACAACATGTCGCGAAAGTATAAAGAGAATAACGTTTAGAACAGTGGTCGGCATTTTATACATTTTATCCAATAGTGCAAGCTGGATAAAATCAATAGATAGCTGGGTAGATAAAGCAAGGATAAAATCGGGTAAGCACTTCCCCTACCGCCCATACACCTAATATAAGAATTTCAAACATCGGGTTGGCTTTATACGGTATATATCGGTCAGCATGTAAAATATTGTAGCAAAATTAAGTGAACATATAATATTGGATATACAATAGTTTAATGCCGAATAGACTCTGACCGACCAGACCAGACTCTGTACCGATTAGGTCGGTCAGTATGTGAGTTATCTGCGTAAAATTGTGTGGAAACATATTCCCTAGTATACTTGAGTAATAAGTAGGGTTAATGCCTTCAGTGCAAGCCTTTCCCCTACCCCAATTATACTCGATATAAGAATTGCCGACTTTCTATCCGACTTTAAACCGTTGAAGTAGGTTAGTATGTGTGATATTTTAATTAAATGGATTTTTTAAGTGGATTATGTTTGCTTAACCATAAAGTGGGTTCGCGCTTATTATGTATGAAATCGATCTGCACCATGGTCTAAGCCCCTTATTCCTAATATAATAAATTATGTTCCTCTGGTTGACCTTTTCCTCATGTATCTACACTTTGGTTGAGTTTACATCGCACATATCACTTTTGAGTTAATTAGGGAGTTATTAATATAAATATCTCTGACTCGAAGCAAAATATAGCAACGAAAGTACATGAATCCATGATCTGTAATATAAGCTAATAAGATGCCAAATATGATTGCAATCCATTGACAATTTTGTCGAATAATGAATGTTGGATTCTTTCGTAATAGTTTTTAAAATAAAGTTGGCCAGCACCTGAAAGCATTTCCCCTCCATTGATCCATGCATATTGCGAGAGTATAAAATGTTCCTTAACACTCGAATATGGCCCTTCCTTACTTGCTAACTCTGTTTTTCTGGCATATAATTTTTTTTTTTTTGTAGACAGGCTGGCTAATTCGCAGCAGTGTTGCAAAAATAACCAAGTACTTTAGTTAAAAAGCTCCGAATATAGCACGCATCCACAGATTTGTTGCCACTGTGGCCATTACGCTGAGCACTAGCAACGTCACCGCTACAATGCAGACCGCTGATGACATAAGCTGACGCACTGTTGCTTCGGTCCTAATTCAACAACAATTTGCAACTCCAACAACAAGCAACTCCAATGTCAACAACAACTCGCGCACTGTCATCAGCAGCAGCAGCAGCCGCCGTCTTTCACTTTTGAATAAACATTATTTTTCCCGCAAACGCTGATAACTTCAGTACTACAAGTGCAAGTACTCAGCGTTTGTCAAAGGGTTGTTAGCTAATATTCGTGAACACCCACAGAGGCACGAAATTAAAAGCATGCAGGTGAGTACAAGTGCGAGTAGGTGCTCCAATGGTTGGATATGTGTTCGTATGGATCAATTACGGCTCAACTCCGCTGTTTCACTAAGTTTTTTCGCAGAGTTTGTTTGAGACACAAAGAGCGACAGGCGATGAATTCATTTTTAATGATGTTGGCGAGCGTTGCCGTGCACACACCTGCATACATTCCAACGGTGCAGTTAGGTGAGTGGGAGCCATCGCCTTTGTTTACGAACGTATATTTGCACAGTTGATGTAGATGGCACTAGTTGAGTAGTTAATAAACTCATTTATGCCGGTTCACATATAGGCCACAGCCAGGCGACAGACTCGGCTTAGCGTTGGTGAGCTTTAAATGCCATTTGTATTATGGCATTGACTGACATACATTCATATGTAGTCGTGTATGTGGATATGTAAGGCTTTGACAACAACACGTTTATGTCTCATATTTTAGCTGGAAAGCGCCTGGTCAAAACTAGTATAATACTTCTGCGTTAATTGCAATTTAAAACAAAATTTGTGTTACAATATGAAAGAAATAGTAGGTCAACCGACCAACCGGAAGGTGGAAACCGTTTAAACCGATTTTATCCATTTTTGACACCAAGTCTCCGAACTCTGAATTTCAATAATATATCTCAAAGGCTTACCGATGCTTTATGTAAAAAGTTAGCCATGGGTATTCAGGTACTCAAAATCGGAATACGGTGACTTAGAAAGTTATAACTCGACTTCGACAATTTTTAGATGGGTGGTGCCCTGTCTTGAAAATACTATTTATGCAAAGTTTCATTCCGATGTCTTCATTAAAGCTTGATTTGTCTGTTGCAAAGTGAAAGAATCTGTTGGAATTAAATGACGTCTTATGAGAGATTTTATCCATTTTTCCAATATGTTAAGAAATGGTAAATGAAATTTACGAAATGAAATGTTTTCACTAAGTTTGGTTGATATATCTTTAGTAGTTTATCCAGTATGTAAATTAAACCTATTAAAGGGTCACGACCTATTTTAAATGCTTTGAAACCATAAATGCTCCCTTTTACTGTGCACTGTCTTTTACTGCCCTTGTTGTGACCTGGCTACTGCATTTAATATTATATTTTATCGATTAAAGGCTATTGTAGGTTTCCTATGTACCTCCATTAGCAAAAATGTGTAGGAACCTACCAAAAGCAAAATCCAGTAGACCTTAGATCTAACTTTACAAGACCCATATTAATCGTTATATCTATTGTAATAATAACTGCCTTCGATCCATCAAGTGTTAGAGAGTTGTGAATCGAACAAACTATACCAGTTCATCAAACAGATAAGCAACACTCACGGCGCAGCCTTGCACTAATATGTCTCGCGACACATCGCTATTGTGTTGAGCTTCTTTCTTTGGTGGAAAAAATTTACTAACTCCTTAGTTTTGCATATCGTCTGCGCCTTACGCTTTCTAGAAAAATTATATTTTATTTCAAGTCTAATGCTTTCAAAATTAATAAAATGGATGTTCTATTTTTCGTAGTAAGTTATCTTTAATAAAGTATCTGCGTATTTTCTTGTATACAATTGAACTCACTAACTTTGTTGTTGCTTATAAATGTAGGGCAGTGCCAAAGATAGCGAGCAGAGAAATGGTGAATCGATGAGGTGTAATGTTGACTTGCAATGGCCATCACCTCGCTGATTACTGAGTTGCTATCACTAAAATGATCGTTGGGTCTAAGTGAGTGACAAAAGATCTAAACGATTCTCAACTGCATAATGCGGTATCTAAGAATAACGATATCTAAAGATACCTAAGGCTCCTATGCATCAGAACGCACAGTACAAAACTACATTTAACAGGTTCATCAAAGTAGGTGACACCAAGTAATAAACAAACCCAAATTAGCATAGCTAGCTCTGGCAAAATTACAACATGTATTTAACTGCAATATACTAGATATATCCATTATTTAAAACATGTCCTAAGTAACAATAACCCACTGAGATGACATTTAAAACCCACCCATTTACCCCCTCTTTCTTTGCAGTGACTCGGTCGGAACAAGACTTTTTTATCACCAATTGGATACTTTATCAACACCTATGAGACATTAGTTTAAACCTAATTACTCTTAACCCCCTAACCAGTTAACGACAAAGCACATAGCACCATTCTACGACAAACATACAAAGTCATGTTCAAAGAGTTCTCCTTTGCTTGCTACTAAAAAAATTATCGCAATAAAAATATCTGCAGTAATTCAAAAACGGATGAAAATGTTGAAGCAGTCATACTAACTTCCTTTCCTCATCCCCTTGCCTTGTAATAGTACATTTAAATGAAATTACTACAAGGGGGCGTGGTATTTGTATGGATATTTCGCGTGCCGTTTATTACTTTATTATGAACACTTGCCACAGTAGCGCTCTCCTATCACTACCTCCAACACGAATGTCTTTTCATACCTATAACGCACATTGTTTTGCTATCCTATGCTTTCATAGCCTTGTTGTTGTTTTTTATACTCTCGCAATATGTTGCTACAGAGTATATTAGCTTCGTTCACCTAACGGTTGTTTGTGACAACTAGAACTAAACGAGTTAGATATAGACATATATATATATATATATATAAATTATCAGCATGAAAAGACGAGTCGAAATCCGAGTAACTATCTGTCTGTCCATCCGTCCGTCCGTCCGTCCAACCATGCAAGAGATAACTTGAGTGAAAATTAAGATATTTTGATGAAACTTGCTACACGTGTTCTTTGTCAGCGTAAGACGGTTGATGTTGCAGATGGGCGTAATTGGGCATCTGCCACGCTCACAAAACGCCAACGAAAACGAAAACAGATAATGTGCTATAACCAAGCAGAAAGTTGAGATATAAATGTGTTATTTGGTATAGGGGATCCTAGTAATAAGTGAAATCGAATAAAGCTTACGCCTAGTTCTCATATAACACAATTTTAAGTTTCATCTAATAATTTCACTTTAAGGTAGATAAATCGAGCATAAATTAAGACATTGGAATAAAGCTTTCCACGAACAGTACGTGCAAGATATGCCATCTTAGGCATAAAATAGTTGAAATCGGATTATAACTTTTCAAGCACCCCAATACGCAATATAAGGACCTCAGAGCCTCTATCTGATATTTAACCGAAAATATCGACAAATGTGTAAAATATTGTAATGAAATTGAAGGATTATCTTTTCATGTTGTTCCAAATGGTGAAAATCGGGTAAATGCTGCCCCTAACCCCATATACCTAATAAAGGGATTTTCAACCTTCCGGTAGACTTTTTACATATGTTTCGGTAAATCTGTAAAATATCATAATGCCCTTCTAGCATTATCTTTGCATGATAACAGTGTGATTTTGTGTCAAAAATGGGGAAAATCGGTAAATACTTCCCATAGCCCCCATATAC
Source organism: Bactrocera minax (assembly GCA_021498325.1). Taxonomy (NCBI): domain Eukaryota; kingdom Metazoa; phylum Arthropoda; class Insecta; order Diptera; family Tephritidae; genus Bactrocera; species Bactrocera minax. Next base: position 2,092,175 of record JAKEEE010000046.1, on the reverse strand, counting down.
CTAATATAAGGATTTTCAAAATTCCTTTAGACTTTATGCTATATATAACGATCAATATACGTGTTATCTCTTTGAAATTTAGAGAGTGTCTCTTTCTAATAACAGTGCTTTCATGTGCTTAAAATCTATAAAATCGGGTAAGCACTTCCTCTCGTCCCTATATACCTAATACAAGGATTTTCAACCGCCGGGTAAACTATATGCCATATATTTCGGTCAATATGTAAGATATCTTAGCAACATTAAGTGAACGTGTAATATCGGATATACCATAGTTTACTGCCGAAAATGTGTGAAATCGGTTAACGAATTATCCCAGTTCCTCTATACTACATATAATGATTTTCGCTATTCTAGCAGGCTTTATGCCGAATATGTCGGTCACTGTGTGAGTTACCTTCAAAAAATTCGGTGAAAATATCTTCCCTAATATACTTGAATAATGAAAAGAATTAATGAGATCAGTGCAGATCTTCCTCTATCCCAAAAATGCCCGATATAAGAATACCCGACTTTCCATCTGACTTTAAACCGTTTATGTTGGTCAATGTGTTTAATATTTTAATGAAATTAAGTGGATATATTTTCTTAAACGCATGGTGACTTTACACTAAATATGAATGAAACCGGTCCAGACAGGGGTCTAAGCGCCATATTCCTAATATAATAATGTCCTTTTCTCCGGTTTACTTTTCCTCATGTATCTAATATATTCATTATACCACTTTGGTTGAGTTTATATCGCATATATCACTTTTGAGTTAATTTGGTAGATTTTAATATAAATATCTCTGACACCAAGCATACGCGAAGAATATAGCAACGAAAGTACATGAATCTATGGCATGTAATATAAGTAATAAGATGCCAAATATGATTGCAATCCATTGACAATTTGTCGAAATTGTTTTGATTGATTTGTCGAATAATGAATGTTGAATTCTTCCGCAACATTTTTTAATATAAAGTTATGCCAGCTCCTGAAAACATTTCCCGCCTCTGTTCCTTGCACATTGTGAGAGTATAAAATTTTCGGTTACACCCGAACTTAGCTCTTTCTTACTTATATTTGTTTGTGGTCTTATGAGTATATTTCGGTTGGTTGGTCTTCCAGTTGCTTAATCCCCACATAGTCATATTAAATATTTTTTAAAATTAATGTAATATGTACATATCTATATAGGTATGTATATACATATGTTTGTTGCAATTTTTGCTGTAGCCATTCTTTGTTTCTGCCTTTGTGTGCCTTTCATTATCCACATAATAGCTGTCTACCTGTGGTGACTGCGGTGTCTGCTTGCTTTTTGATTCTTTTCACTTTTCACTTACCGTTAACAGGTATATATACAGTTTTATATATATGTAATATGTATGTATTTATGGGTAAGTGGCTACAATTAGGCCAACGCCAGCCGTTGTTTTAACGAGGAAATGCTCTTTGCGGGAAGAGCATGTCAACAACTATCCTTTTTTCTGTTTTTTACCTTCCGAGTGACAACAAAAACAACTTTCGCATGGTATATAATTAATTTAGAGTGCATGTAAACAACTTGCAACAAAAGTAATTTATGCAGTATAATTTCGAAGTGTAATTTAAATAGCTAACTAGTGTTTATGAGCGCAACAACAACGAAAGCTAGTTTTTATTATGTGTGAAAGAAATGATTTCGTTTAGGCATGGAGTTGCAAGTTTAATGCTCTTTTCTTGTAAATATTTTTTGTGTACGTACATATATGCATTATATTTTTCATTTTGTTGCAAACGCTAGTAAAACAATGACGAAGAAGTTTGGTTAACTGTATGTAGCGGTCCATTTAATAACCTCTAACACTGAAATAGCGGATTGCACAATGCGCCGTCGCAGCCCCTTTATTTTGGAAACGTTCGGTCCCGGTTTGATATCCCGGGTAATAGTTTTTCTGGTCACTTACTTATAAATCGATGTTATTGTTACCAGGGCCTAGTCGAAGTATTCTCGTATCGACGGCATCCAGCGGAAGGTTCAGGAAACGTGTTATTTCGACGAGTTCGGACCATTGAGGAATGGGATGGTGGATAAGTTGCTTTAATTGGGCATGCATAGAAGTAGTTAATGTCGTTTAAACCCTTGAGAAAAATATCTTTTCTTTCTTTATAGAACATGGCAATGGTAATTATCATATTAAATACATGAGGATCTTTTCAAAGCAGACATATTGAACAGACTTTTAGTTCTTAACTAAACAAAATATTTTTTACCTATTTGGGAGTTTACGATCTTTGTATCTCTTTGTGTCTCTTTGTATCACTATATGTCGTCCACAACCCCAATTTCATGTAATCCTAAACTTATGCAACATTATTAATTCGCCGGGTATGGGTAGGTATGCACTCTAATAATACACCAATACACCCGGCTACTTTTTCAAGAAAACACAATATTTCCGTACATATGTAAATATACGCACACATCTGCATGTATACTAATGATTATATGATATCGTAAATAAATTATACATTTTTGCATTGCATTGTATATACTTGCATTGTATATACTTCCTCGATATTACCTTCTGTCCGATTACACGATAAGCTCGTAATATAACGCAAGTTTATAGTACAGTTGTTCAGTAGAGTTTTACAGCCATCATTGAACAGCAACATTGAAAATGCTTACTTATTCTACCTATCGTAAATGAATAATAATTAAAAGTTGGCTAATTTGACCTGTCTGGTTTCATTTGAATTTACTAATTTACTCAAGAACTCTTGTACATTTAACTTTAATGAGTTCATGGACATCTCCTTAATCTCCGTGTTAGTTATTGTGGAGCATTGAAAGCGCGGCAGATACGACCCTACAGTAACATATACATAAGTGGTTAACCGGTATGTTTTGTTAATCTAAACATAAAATTAATTGATTATAAATAAGTAATTAATGCTTAATACGAGAAGTAATATAATAAGGGATTAGGTCAGTGTAGAGCCCTAAAAATTGCGAATTTTGACATTTTATTCCGGAAGTAAGGTAAAAGGGATCGAATTTTTCTCTTTCAAACTTTATTAAACATGTATGTGAGTGTATAAAATAATTTGTTTTATTAAGTTATTCTTCTGGTTATTCTAGTGATTCTAGAAACTCGTGCTGTCTGCAACGTAATAAAAAACAGAATCATAATTTAGATAAGGGTTACTAATAATATGCAAACGCGTCGACCTTACTTTATTATATAATGTTACTGTGAAACTACAGTTAAAATTTCAAGAGGATTCGAGCGAAAGTCTCAGAGCACTATCGTCTCCGGATTGGAAAAATGCAGTTTCGAAAAAAACGCTTTTAAAACCTTATATGCAGAGGTATATGTAGAGGTATGCAAATACCTAATACAAGGTTCTTCAACCGTCGGGTAAACTTTATACCATATATTTCGGTCAATATGTAAGACATCTGAGCAACATTAAGTGAACGTGTAATATCGGATATACCATAGTTTACTGCCGAAAATGTGTGAAATCAGTCTACGAATTATCCCGGCTCCCATAGACTACATGTAATGATTTTCGCTATTATAGCAGACTTTATGGCGAATATGTCGGTCACTGTGTAAATTATCTCCACAAAATTGCGTAAGAACACGTTCCCTAATATACGTGAATAATACTCTAACCCAAAAATGCCCGATATAAGAATTTCCGACTTTCCATCTGACTTTAAACCGTTTATGTTGGTCAATATGTGTGATATTGTAATGAAATTAAGTGGATATGTTTTCTTAAACGCAATGTGACTTGGTACTAAATATGAATGAAACCGGTCCACTGTATCAATCGTAAAACTAGGAACTTGACACTAAATAATGTTTTGCATAAAGTGGTTAGTGAAAAATGTAGGTCAAAAACTTTATGATATTAAGCATATCACTTGTGGAAAAATTAATCGCCTGAAAAAAGTTTATAGAGTGAAGTACAACATATTATAATATATCGTCCTGCCTCAAGTATGCTTTCTTTTACTATACGTGTTCAAACATATACCAATATTCCATACATAAGAATAAAATAATTAAAAATTAATATGATTAAATAAAAATGCGCAGAAAATTAATATTTTCGTATTTTAACAAGTTTAATGAAAGGTTACCGAGTTCAAATATTAAATAAGATTTAAATTCATAAGCAGTTGTTTAAAGAATAACTTGTTTCTCTAAAACACGATCAAGTTGCATAAACTAAATAGAACCGTGGCGGTCTAATAAAGGTGTCATAAATGTTTCAAATGCATGAAAGAATCTTTAGGTAAGAGACTTTCTGAAGTATAGCATATCTGCACTCCTTAGAGTTGAAACGAGTTCGCTTATGAACCAATTAGTTCAAGTTATTAACTAGGCTCATACTTCTTTATCATAAACTCGATACACAACATTATATTATACTATTTATTAGAAGTAGCAAATACACTATGTTTTCATAATCATTACCTTTCAGGTTTATCATTTTAAAATATCAAATCTTAGTTTTATGACTTTCGTCTAAACTTATGACCCGCTTTTAACCACCATATTTTTACCTCGATCGTACGAAAGTGACGTCTTTCGTTGATAGATACGAAGATAAGTGTGAAAAAGTGTTTCCCGAATAATCAACAGCTTATCAAACTTTAAACTTTAAACTAAGCGCCAGCTTATCAATAAACTGAATGCAGAAGTGCCGTCATATCAGGGTCTGTAAATAGTTGCGTGATGCATGTATTGGTCATATTGGCTCATATTAAATTAAAATGTGATTATACTCGTAAATTTTGAAAATCATTATCTTATATCTAATAAAAGTGTCGGTAGAAATAAATGCAAACAAACATACAAACACATTCGCATGTTGTAAAGTGACCGTTGAAGAATTAGTTGGCTATCTTATCTAACCGATTTGACTAAGTAATTTTGCCAATTCGCAAATATGAATAGGCCAGCTAACGGAATGCAATGACAGTTGCTTTCCGAAGCTGCAGTTAAACGTATTGAAAGTATTAAAATTTCGGAAATAATTTCAAACCATGGCGGAGAGAGTTTTACGAATTTTTATTTGGCCCATATTGGGTTCGCTGCTCAGCATAAACTTCGCCTTTGGTAAGCCGGTGACGACATTGCAGGATGCTGAAGAGATAGCGGGCATGTTTGAAGGCGATATGATTTTAACTGCTGATCAAGAACGTCTGCTAAGGAATCAGCTACAAGGCAGAAATGGTTTGGTTGACGAGACCAAGCGGTGGCCAAATCGTATTGTATACTACCAAATTGTCGGCGATTTCGGTATGTTCAAAGGAATATGATGTGTTGCATGTATTTAGAAAGTATTAAAAAACTAACGGTAACCGCAGCCACGTGCTTAGTAATAATAATAAGTATAGTGTGGCATATAAACACTTAGTTTTTATTCATTTATAGAGCGTGACCAAGTCTACCATCAATAAACTGGGCCATTGCATAGTGCCTTCTTCCATGAAATAATACTTCCACCTGGTTAACTCACTAATTTTTAAATGCATTGAAATTAAGTGTGATTATGCTGCTGCGGTTTCAAAAATTAATCAATCACGCGATAACAAAAAATTTTTATTTTTATTGTGTTGATATTTAAATTGAAACTTTGCGATTGTCAATTTTTCGTCATTGAATTTGACATACTGAAAACCGCACATTAATCTGCTCTATAACTCTCTCATTTTCATACACTAAATATGTAGCCGTAGATCGTACTCACTTAAGGTCCGAAAGTTTTAGTTCAGATGGTAAATATGGTTTTACAAACATTTGGACTTTGGTGACACATATTGAGGAGTTTCCAGCTATAACTCGATCTTAAAGACTTTTGAATTTTTCACATAACATGAGTTCGCTTCGCACTTAATTTACTATGATAAATGATTTTCATTGCGTATATATATTATTATATTATCATACGTTTTATTTATGAGTTACCTGACGTTCATGTATGAAGAAGAGCTAAAGAGTAATAAAAAACAAAAAAGAGACAACGCTCTTTTTCGAACATAAGACAAACTTCGAAGAAGAATTAACTTCAATTGACCTATCCACTACAAATTGACCTCAGAAAAGCACAATCCTTTCTAATTTTAATATATTTTTACTTATTTACAATTAAATAAATTCTTGTATGTTTAGTATTGATTTTATTTTCTATGATGTTATATATATAATATATGAGAGATATAGAGCCGAAAAAGGCTACCGACATTATGCTCTGTGGTGCTGATCTGTCGAATTGTCTCTTAGAGTTTGAAATAAAGTTCAAAAATAATAAATATTGTGGCAACGCATGGAACGATAGCTTAAGTCGAGTTAGCAGAAATTTTCTTTACTGTATTTCTAGCGGTTTATTTGCTAAACCGCATAAACTCATAACATTTGTTTCGAAAATTATATTTTGCAATGAAATACTTAGAGTTTGCATATCAGTTGAACTTTTTTACTATAACAAAATTGGTTAAATTTTATTTTCTGGCATTTTCGACATAAGCTCGTTTCCATATAAGCCTCAAGTGCATACATTCATGCAAATCACTTACACGGCATAATTTTCCCTGTAATTAAATATATTATTTCGCTTAAATTTTAGATGCAACTCATAGGGAAGCCATTTCAGATGCCATAAATGTTTTGCAAGCGCGTACCTGCTTGAAATTCCGCGAGTCCAATAAAACTTCTAAGCAATACCTAGCAATTTCATCCAAGATAGGTGGCTGCTACACCGCAGTTGGCTATCAAGCCAAAGTACAAACAATGAACTTGGAGAATTATCCGATTGGGGAGGGTTGCTTCCGACCGGGCACCATTTTGCACGAGTTCATGCACGCGCTCGGCTTTTATCATCAGCAAAGCGATAGTGACCGCGATAAGTACGTCCAAGTTGTCTATGACAATATTGTGCCGGGTAAAGAGTTTAACTTTGAAAAATATGACTTATCGATTGTGACCGATTTCGATATGGGTTACGACTATGATAGCTGTCTACATTATAGACCTGGCGCATTTTCGAAGAATGGTCAAGATACGATAGTGCCGTTAGATGCGAAAGCGCGAATCGGTCAGCGAGAGCATTTGAGTAAAAAGGATATTAACAAAATTAATATCATGTATAAGTGTCCCATACTCATTTAAAAGTTGAATTAATAATGAAGGGATTGGTATAACTAATTCGCAATTACTCCAATAATAGATGAAAGAAAAATTATTAAGTGGTAAAACTAACGGCATATTTAAATATTTAATTTTCTTTTGTGATTTCACCAGCTATTTATTTATTTAGTTTTAAGTATAACGGTAATTTCCTCATTAAATAACTGAGAATAAATTTTAAATCTTAATATCAACATTAATGTTAACAAGAACATTCGTTTGTGCTAACCGAAGTGATATTTCATATACGTAAATCCGGAAGGTAAGCAATAATAATCTTTAGATGTATAGAATTATACAGAGACTAAATATAGATATAGAAATCATCTTTGATGCCCGTTGATGTCCAGTGCCTGTGTAAAACCATAACACTGTGTCCAAAAAAATTTGTATATTATTAGCTAATTAGTAATAACAGTTAAATATAGACCAATGTTTTATTGGGTTGCAATAAGCGTCATATTCAACAAACTTCGAATGGTTTATCTGAATTTACTAAGCTTTTTAATAAAAGGAATTTAATGTTCAAGTAAGAATCTAAAACTATGTTTTTCCCAACGATGAAAAGGTTATGGGCCACAGACATACACTGTAAGACTTCGAAAATTCATTTATTACACCCAACAAATATATGGTCCGATGGATTGCTGCCTGATTACTGAAGCTCAAAAAAACGCTCTCTCATCAAAATTCAAGGTGTCAAAATTTTAATTATCGAAAAAAGTAAAAAAAAAAGTTATAACATTAAAGCTATGAACAGTGATGTGCCCATTGTATTTAGAACAATGTGCCTGTTTCTTATGAAGGCAGCTCTTTTGGTCCAACTTTCCACAAAATTTTCTAGCACAACCGCCATTAACTCGCCAATAATGCATCACTGTTAGTTTCTCCCTGGTCAGTTGTGACTGGTTAATTAGCACAGATCATTGTCTTGGTATACCTCCACCTCCCATAATCAAATTACATGGCCTAGGTGACAAACTGACTTACCTAATTCTTTTTATACTTCGTGATTCGGGAATCATTTGCTTGCAGCCCTCACCATTGATGATAATGTTGGCTCGATTTGAAAGAGATATAGACCAATAATGACTTCCGCATGCAAATTCCAACTGATTTAACTTTTCTGTATGCAAAAGAGACACAGGGCTTGAGTTTGGGAAATAAATGTGCCCTATTTTTAAAAGTTGTTCTGGTGAAAATCTTTATTTGGTAAGTTTCAAAATATATTGGATACAAATATCAAACACAGGCATTTACTTTGTTAGCTCGTTTGACAGCTATCCCCCTAAGAAATTGTCTGAAAAGCCGACTTATATATTCTTTCTTCTAACAAATTGTTAGCACGAAATTATTTTCAGTCCTTCACCCTCAAATGCTTAATTGAATCAATTCCAATATCCACAGTAAGTCACATTTTCAAAATGGCAACGATTAAATCAGCTGATAATGAAATGCCCAATTTACATTTTGGTAGTGTTCTATATTTTATATTTTGGTAATAACACTCTTTTTTCAAATAATTTATACCAAACTAAGATATTTTATTACCTTTCACAAAATTTATTCCGAAAAAACTTATTTATCCAGATAGAATGAAAAAATGCAAAATTCAGTGCGCGAGGAATGTCTGGTAACTCAAATATAAAAAATCTGTTTCCTAGTATCAAGGAAATGCGTACCTTATTTCAATGTTTTAGAGGTTATTTTCGAACTTTATTATTATGAGTTAACAGATTGGACCAAACTAAATAAAATCCTAACAAAAAGGTTGGATAAGCGATTAGTTTATATATTCAAAGCCAACTCTTTAATGCCTAAAACTTACTTTATTTGCCAAACCCCTCCAACCACCATCCTAGATTATCCCAAAAGAAAGATGCCCAAAATTTCTTTACTTGTAATTTTCGTAAAATTAGGCTTCTCCATAAAAAGGACGAATTTTAGATCCAGGTGCAAAAAGTCATGAAAATTACGGAGAATTATCAAATGGAGAAATGATATAGAGTAGTTCAACTCAATTTAATAATAATACGGTAGACTTGAATAAGCTGAAGTTATTTTCAAAGCGTAATCCTCATTCATCCCTGAAGGAAGATGAGAGTAATAGAAAGGAAATAATTTCCAAACTGAGAATATTTTAGTACATTTATCACATTTTGTTAATGGGAATGAATTAAGTTCATCTTCATGCTCAAAAATATGAAAAGTTATTGTACTGAATTTTTAGATAAATATAGACCTGGTATTATTAACTTCAGAAAAGTGCACAAAACTGTATTATAGTAATTAGTAAGGCCCCTAGTAAAACATTTTTTCACTCGATGCTTATCTAACCTTACTTAATGCCAACAAAAAAGGCAGTAAAAAGCAGCTCAAGAACCTGTTTTTCAGGTCCTACTCAAAGTGAATGAATGATAACTAAAACATTATCCGATTATGCTGTGAATAATCATTGCTTTGGTATGTGATTGCATGAAAAAATCAGAAGGAAAGCTATTATGTTATTAGAAGATGAACCAAAATTTAATTCTAAAATAGAAGTAACACCAATTAACAATTCTAGGTGCATTATATAAAAAGTTTTGCTGTCAATGGGGCCCACATAATACAAACCATAAGCTCTGAATATATGATGACCCTTAAAAATTGTCTGGAAACAAATATAATAGTTCGTGAACAGCAAAGCGCCGCTGGTTGAACATTGGCTAAATCGTTATTCCTGTCAAATAAAAGCTTTGTCAGCGCAGACTGTGTACACCATATATTTGGCTTTTATTCAATTTTATTTATTTATTATTTATTACTCATTATGAAATCAAGGTATTGCTATTTCCCTTCAATACGGTTCAAAATTACTTTCATAAAGTCTAAATGGTCAGGCAATTGCAAAGCAATTTCAAATGTGTTGCATGAAGGCAATTGTTTAAAAGCATTCATACCTCAATATTATTTGCGTATGTATGTGTATGTGTATGTAGGTTTGTGCACTACACGCAGAAATATTCGAAATTTATGTGAAAACTGAACGTCTTATTTTCAATTTACAGTTAGAGACCGCAAAAATACAATAAGCTAACGCATATACGCTCGTAAATGTGTGAATTTACTAAAGTGCAAATATGCGCTCACAGATGTGTGTACAACAACAAATTCGCACATATACAGGCATGTGTGTGTGTGTGTGCAAGCACTTTTTCAGCTACTGTTGCATATATTTTATGTAAATATGAGCTTGCGTCAGCAACTTGCAACGTCAGCAACATGCTTCATACTGTATGCACATACACACACACACACACACACACACATGCTCATAGGTACTGCGGCATGCTGTGCGAGCGATTGTAGTGTGGCTGTGGCAATAGCAAAAGCGCCGCAAATCCAGTGTTTTGTCGGCCCGACTTGAAGGCATTCAGAAGTACTCTATTTCAAACAATCCCACACACACATATGTACACGCACACTCACATATGCTTTGATGGCATATGTCAAGCCATAAATTGCCATAAATTTGATTTCAACTTCCGCTTCGACATGCTCCGAAATCGTATTCGCACTCGTGGCCTCGGAGTGTCGGTGTGGCAAGCAGCAATGGCACTCGCACTCGAGCTACGCTTTCTGCGGCTTTTATTATTTTGGTTTCTAAACTTTGTCTCAATCTGAATCGTACTCGCACTCTTGCTTGACTTTGTGTGTTTTATGTAAAATTAAAATGTTCAAATATGTTTCGCATGAGTTTCGCTTGGAGTAGTCGCTTGCCAATGGCAGTGGGCACATATTGGATGTAGAACGTAGTATGCAGCTTCGATGGAGCCTAAAAGTGTTGCTTAAAATATTGTGACACCGTGTGTATTGATAAATAAAATTTAAAGAAGAAAGTTTTATAGATGAATTTTAAGAAAGGCTAAACTGATTTGAGTTATTTGGCCATTTGTTGCTTCGAAAGAACCGTTACATTAAAGCAATATAGTTGGCATTCTCCGCAGCCTTCAGAATAATAATAGAAATCAATCCAAACAGAAAATGGAACACTCTGTCTTTGGATCGATAAGTAATAGTTAAGCGTTAAACAATGAGTCCATATTCAAACTGTTTAAAAGCAATCTGAAAGAAATTCAGCCTCACTTAGTGATCGTGGACGAAACACGGATGCATTGGTACACACCAGAGACTAAAGAGCAGCCGAAACAATGGGCTTAACTGGTCCGAACAGCTCCGAAAAATACAAAGACTCTATCGATCTGAAAGAGACGAAACAAGATTTTTCGACGCCGGATTGCAGAAGAAATGGTCTTATTTGACGAAGAATAAAGCGATCCCCCACCAAGACCACGCCTCTGCCGTCGTCTCTGCCAAACTAGTAAAACTGGAAAGATTTTACATGTGGTTCCGTACGACTTTTTTCCTTACCAGAAATTCACTCATCAGGAAATTTGAGTCGAATGAGGAGGTTACCGCTACCACGAAAGCCTACTTTGAAGATATCCAGAAAACATATTTTTCAAACTATCTAAGGAATTTGGAACATCACTGGGAGAAGTGTAGTGAGCTGAAAAGAGACTATGTAGAGAATCGCAATTTTTCCAAAATTTTCATCTTTCTTTTGTAGACTAAATAATTATTGGACCAACTTCGTATATGTTTGCAGATTTTCTGTTCGAAGTAAACAAGGGTTCGCACAAGATCAGCCGTATGGATTCCCATCATAATATCACAATAATAAGCAACGGTATCAACCTTATCTAGCAGATAGAAGAGATTTTTAATCAAGTTCAGAGCAATTAGAACTAACTAACAAACTTTTCAATAATGTTTTCTATTAAAATTTTCATAACTGCTAAAGAGCGAAACATATTGTAGAATTTAAACCTATTTATCTGGATCCACGAACCGATTCACTGTGCCAACAGTGTTCTTGTATGAAGTAAGTCGAAATGAGCGCGTAAATTGCACCCACTACAACAACAATACTATAACAATAGCGAACTGCACTCATCCATGAGTATACGTATGTTTGTATGCAAGGCATATATTTTCGTATATGAGACACCGAGCAAAGCCATCGATGCTCTAATGCAACGCCTTTCATTTCCAGATAATTTATGTGGTGTAAATGTGTTTTGCCGCACTGCCATACTCCTATTACTGCTACTGCAGCAAGTCGACGAAGTGCCGAAGAAAATTTCGCCACAGCCCAGCAATACTGTGAAAACCGTAAATTTTTGGTTGTGATAAAAATAAATTCCAAATGGTAATTTCACTGGACAGCCCTGCACATGCAACCAACAGCTCACTTATAGCCACATACACACAGGCACACACAGGCACACACCGGCTGGTGCGTATGTGTTAGTAATAAGGCCGGCATATGTGTGAGGCTTATTGGCATCGAGTGCAAATGTGCGTAACAAAAAATATTATTTATTACTTGTGAATATTTTTCAATTGGAAAATACGGTTAAGCAGCTCTTACTTAGCATTCTACACACTCGCATACGGACAGAAGTTCTCGAATAAAAATCGGATTCTCGGAAAAAGTTTTCGTTGCAAAGTTCTCTGCGTTCTGCTAAAGGTCTGCATGTTTTCCCCTCGGTTTTGCGGTTCCGACACGCCTAAGTGATTCTGTAAACTCTTGAAGGAAAATATTTTTCCAAAACTGGATTTAAGTAAATACTGTTAGTTTCCAAATATTTTCCACTGAAATTGTACACATATTTACATACAACACAAAACTGCAGTTAATTCCGCCTGATAGTACGTGGTATGCGCAAAAAATTACGGGAATTTTCGTTTTTTCAAAAAAATATTTTTTCACTCGTTTACATCAATGTTGTCGCCTTCAAAATAGTCTCCATTCGATATTATGCAATTATGCCAGCGCTTTTTCTAATCATCGAAACTCTTCTCAAACTCGATTTTTGGGATAGCCTTTAGCTCTTCCAGCAATGCGCTTTTAATCTCATCTACACTTGTAAAATTACGGCCCTTTAAGGTTCGCTGTATTTTTGGAATTAGGAAAAAGTCCCACGGAGTCATGTCTGGCGCATATGGAGCCTGGCGGATCGTTACAGTGTTGTTTTTGGCTAAGAATTCACAAACAAGCAACGAAGTGTGAGCAGAATTGAGCAAAAGTGAGCAAATGCCATGAATTATTTTTCCACAAATCCGGGAATTTTATCAGATTGCCTCACGCAAAAGGCGTTGAACTTGTAAGTAGTACTCCTTATTGACCGTTTAACCTTGAGGCAAGAATTCATGATGCACTATATCATTAAAGTCGAAGAACACAGTCGAAGAATGTTAACATTATTTTTTGAACACACCACGTATGTTTAAGAAAACTTATCCACTTAATTTCACTAAAATATCACATATATTGCCCTACATTAACGGTTTGAAATCAGCTTTAAAGTCGAGAATCCCTTTAAGGGGTATATTGGGGATAGGAGAAGGTCCGAACCGATTGCAGCAACTTATAGCATTACAAAAGTATACTCTGAATATGTTTCCACACAATTTTATGAAAATAACTGACATACTATACATGCCAACATATTCCGCATATAGCATAAAATGCTATAATAACGAAAATCATTATAGGTTGTATGTTCAACCTGGTGTAGTTCGATGACCGTTTTCACACATTTTCGGCTTAAACTATGGTATATACAATATTATTCGATCACCTAACCTTGCTAAGATATCTTACATATTTACAGAAATATACGGTGGAAAAAAAACGTAAATTAGAAGTTCTTTTATTAGGTATATGGGGGCTAGGGATAGCACTAATCCCATTTCAATTATTTTTGGCATCATGATATTTTATTACCAGAAGAAGATGCGCTCTGACTTTCATTGAGATACCTAAAAGATTAGCCGACATATATGGTATAAAGTTTGGAAATCCTTATATGAGGTATACAGGAGTTAGTGGATTTATCCCATTTTACTCATTTTTAATATGTATTCACAATACCTCCTGACAAAGATTTGATCTGAATTTCAAAGGCATATCTCACAGATTGACAGATAGTTTTCGTAAAAAGTCAGCCATAGATATTGAGGTCTATATATTGGACATCTGGGGCTTAAAAAGTTATTTGCCGATTTCGACACTTTTTAGTCATTAGATGGCACTCACTGTGATTCCAAAATTCAGTCTTATAGGTCAATTGAGAGCTTAGTTATAGCATTTTATATTTTTTCGTTTAACAGTATTTTGTGGGCATAGCAGTAGTCCCATCACAGCCATCTGCAATACCAATCTCTTCACAGCGCCAAAAAACAGACCAGACATTCGAAATTCAACTCATCTCGTCACTCTGATCATTTTGATATGTATAAACCTAAGCATCGTTTCAAAAAATATACCAGAAGCGTCACCGTTTACTTTCGTATGAAATCTCATATCTCAAAAATTAATTGATCAGTCTTAACCGAATTCGGAAACGGGAAATCATGTTCGATTCAACAGTGGTTTTGAATTTGCATTAGATAACTGGAGCAAAAGTAAATGTTTGGATAAAAATGTTATTATGGTATATGTGAATCTCTTCTTATGGATGATGAAACTTCCGAAAATCAGCGATGTAGGAACGGAGTTTATTAACTCTGTTAAATTTATTTAACAAGCAATTAACTTTATATGGGTAATCTTCAAAATTGCGCGAAATATTTTAATTAAATTTATTTTGTGAGTTATGTTACGAGCGTTCGAAAAATGGTTGACATATGTCCACGTCTTCTATAATATACAGATTTCCATATATCAAGTTGGGTTTAATTTGAATACCCCGGGACTTAAGAGGGGGATTTAAGAGGGACTTATAAAATAATTCAATAATGAAGAACACAATATCCGACTTTGGTTACGACTACCAAGGTTCCCCACTGATCTAAAATTCTTAAGACCAACTGCTAAATTTCGATGAAAAGCGATTGCATTTATGAATCTTTCAAAAATCACAAAAATTTTCCAAAAGTAATTCAGTTTAATATACATTAATAATCAATTTCGAGAGAACTACCTAGAAAAATCATTATGACATTGTTCACGTCCTTTAACAATGGGCTCAATGCCACCGAAATATGAATGCAAAACGAATGGCTGAATGGCAAGGCCGAACTGGCATAAATACTTTGTGAAATTCATTTCGTTTCCGTTTGCTCCTGAACTTTATTTACATTACGTGAGCGTGTGTGTTTGCAATGCTTTCCTGTGTTTGTGGATTCAAGAGTTGGTATACACTTTGGAAAAATATCTTCCAGCGCTCTTCCTTTCAGATACATCACTACGTAAGTACGTTTGTTTGTCAGGCTTTATGGGTCGGCTTAAATTAATGGATTTTTAATTGCTATCACTTGTTCATTTTCAGTGCGCATACTCTCCGTCTTCGCTTTCATTTCATATACTTAATGAGCTTACACGGACAACTTAATCAGCTTCCTATGGTCAGCGAATGAAAAATTTTCTCTTAACACTGTCTTTTTTCGAATTCTCAAAAAAATTAAAATAACTTATGACCGTTATATTCTTTTAACAGGAGCGCCTCCGAGTTGTTTCACTTGTGGGAGTATGTGTAATGAGTATGTAAAAATTTTTTAAAATATGTTAAATCGACTGACAGGGCCTGGTAATATAAATTGTTGAAATCACGGGAAGGATAAGTGAGCATCTTTGAAAGTGACCTCTTCATTTTGTAAACGTAAATACAACGACCTGGTCTTATATAGAGACCACTGCTCGTACAGTTAGAATATCGTTAAATTTCTAGAACTTGGGAAAGAATGGAGCGCAGCGGTGTTTTAAAATAATATAAATTATATAATAAGTACAATATATGTATAATATAATGCACCCGAATGTATACACATCACAGCAGTCACGGTAATAACATTCCCCCAAAAATTTTGCCAGAAAGAAGAAGAGAGAAGAGAAAATGTGAGGGAAAGAAAGAGAGGGAACCACATATAAACGCTACTTAACCTCAACACATCCTGCTATGGGCAGTCACGCTAACAGGTTTTCGCAAAAATAATTTGTCAGAGAGAGGGAGTGCGAAAGAGAAAGAGAGAGAACCACACATAATCTGTAGATAATCATAAGGAACGCGAATTTATATCTCACCATGGTCAATCACCCGAAAAAGATTCAGTGGAGAAGGAGAGGGAGATAATGAAGGATAGGGAAAGAGCAAGAGAGTGTGAGAAAGAACTACATATTTCCTTCAATTGTGCGAGAAAAACCATTCGAATTTTTCTAAATAAGTAGATTGGAGAAATACTACTTGGCATATTTCTATATTGCACTTTGCAAGCGTTTATTGATATCCGAAACCTCTACAAATAGGACCTAATCTTTAATTTGTCTCATCTTTCTAACCGATTTGACATACTCTAATGTCAACTCTATGTCCTACTTGAAGGTCTTAATAACATTGGGTGGGCAAACATATTTTGATAGGTCGACGTTAAAAGTTCAAACCATTGGAGGAACTTTCTCAAAATTTGTTTCCAAAAATTTTATTTCTAAATTTATTGTAACTGATTTTTGTTCTATTTATATTGTCATATTCCTACGGATGCACTTAGTTAGCAGATTTTGAAACATATTGGTTCGCTGAACTTTAGTTTTATTATAAATACTTATAAAAATTTAAATTTCATGTTAATATTACTAATTGCGAACATTGAAAACATTGTAAAATTAATAAAGTTTAACACTAGTTATACATAAACACCTTCCACTGTTAGACATTTGAATTTTCGTCTCTTACTCCTTTACTTCTAACTCAGTATTCCATACTGCAGTTATACATTTTGTTTAACTTGGTTTTATCACCTTTGCTTAAAGCCCTGCTCTGACCCATTACTCCCTCCGGTATTTCCAGCAATGCCACTATAGTTTTTTCACCATTTGCCGAGAAATCAAGCTGCGATACATACATGACATAATACTACCATAGTCGCATTCTACACCAAAGTCTTCAATTAAGTCCCTATCGTATTTTTTAAAATTACCCTCAAAACTTGGTATAATATTCTCATAGACTATCCCAACATAATCGTCCCGATTGGGAGCGCTCTTCATGTGATAGAAACCGAATACGTGCAACAATTCATTAATAATTTTGCCGGGGCGATAGCAGCCCGTATTTAAGGGATGAGGTTGTATATTTAATTTAGAAATCTCATCCTTATAACCAGTAGTTGAATAACAGCCATCTTGGCAAACACGGCTAGCATTGGCAAAATACGGCTAGTCATCGTCCGCCTCTACAAAATGTACGCACGAAACGTCTTTCACGATCTTCATCGCGTCTCCTACAACAGCCTTCCGTACATCATCTAAATACAAACTATTCATTAGGTAAACGAAAACTTCAAATAGATTTAAGTTTATTTACCAAATTCTTTCTCAAATTTATAGTAGACAATACCGTATAGCCAATATTGTTTTTCATCACTCATGCCATTGGGGTTTGACATTCTCAAGACAACATCACCTTTAAAGAAGCTAAGAAGTTTGCTAAGGATCTTCTTCCCTTGAGATGTGTTGGTAGAGCTGGACTTTTGCCAATAACAGAAAGCAGCACAAAACTCAGAAATATCTTCATTTTGATAAATATATAATTTTTTAAGACACCCGCACTCTCGTAAAGCCTACTAGACCAAAACTAAGTGAGTGAAAGTCTGCATTTGCACAGCGTTTTATACAAAAGAAGTTTAATCATTGGCTTCGTGTTAAAAGTAGTCCAACTTCATTAAATGGCATAGATTTTCATCCAAATTCTCTTCATCCAGTTATTATATCTTCATCATCAGTTTTGAAACCTATAACAGAAATATTTCCCATCGAACTAGATCACTTTATGCAAAATGGACGAATTTTTTGTCGCTGTTATGAAATACCGATTAGAAACTTTTGTCTCTTCATACACACTTTGGAAAATTTGACATTGGAGGTTCTTAAGAACTATTGGCAGCTGTTTCGTCGAATTGTATGTGCAATTAAAAGGCATTAACTTTTATGTATCAATATTTATAGCAAATAACATATTTTAATAATTGTTTATGTGGATATATTAAGTAAGAATAAGGATTTAAATATTTATAAGGTTGTAGATTACGCAACAAATAAAGAAAATTTTAGTTTGGATTGGAGCGAACATTAAGGAATCCAGCAAATTGACCTCGACCGGGATGTCATCGTATTTAATTGGATGGAAAAGTAAGACGAAACGAGGTAAATATGAAATATCTGTTGTCATCAAGTAAGTAGTCAGCGCACTGACGCCTTGGTTCAAATATCAGTGCCGAAAATCACGTATTTCCAAGCTGATGACTTCTATTGCTTCCGTTTTAGGCGTGGTTTTTATATGTCTATTTCATCAATTTTCACAATGTGGCATAGGAATGCAAATATAATGTCAATTACCAAATTTGGTTGAAATCGGTTGAAGTGTTCTTGAGATATGGTGTTTCTCTTAAAAGTGGGGGGTGCCACCCCCATCACTGAAACTTTACACGGATTACTATGCAACCCTTCCATATTATATTTTCTGCAAGATTTAATGTTTCTAACATGTGATTATTACCCCATTTCACTCATTTTCTTGGTATATGAGGAGATGATCGAAAAAGTTACGTTAAGTTAGATTGATATAGCTTTAATAGTTTCCGAGATAGATTAAAGTTATTGGGGGCGGGGCCATACCCACTTTTACCAAAGCTTTTGCCCACAGATGCCCCGTACTACTATGATCCTCTGTACCAAATAACACGTTTATATCTTAATTTACCACTAACGAAAAAACAATGATATATCCGCGAAATATAAACGCACAATATTTTAAAGCCACTCACTAACTAGAGTCACACATTATATTCAACTTAATTGTATCCTATTTGTTTAAAGCCTTTCGCTGACCCATTAGACCTTTCGATGCTTCCTGCAATGGCACTATAGTGCCTTTGCCATTTACCCAAAATGCACAAGACGAATAATGCATTATACTACCTTAATAGTAATCTAGACCAAAATCTCAAGTTTAGTGTTAAAAGTAACTAAGTCCATTTTCTGTAAACTATAGCTTTCAACATCGATTCGTATACCAAATTAGATCTTTACCACCCGTTTTGAAGCCATTAACATTTTAACTAAAATTCAAACATGATTTGTAACACAATGACTTTTGAAAAATTTGACATTGGATGTTCTTGATATCAGCAACGCTCTGTTACTCACATATGCCATTTAAGATTTACTGTATATGGACATATTTTAATGTAATATTTCCAGCATATATTCATTCACTGTTCTCTATAAGATGGATAAAAGTCGGAAAGCCAGAGATCATTATATTGATTATATAAAGAGCTAGGATAATGTAAGTGTCAATTTAATCAATTTTAGCCATGATATTGTCTTTTTCCGGAAAGCATTCTCACTTAATTTTATTAAGTGACTTAAACACTGCTTGATACATTGGTGAAAGCATAATATAAAGTCTTCCGGAGGCCTTATGTATGGCGATAGTCGCACATGTAAGAAGCACTATTTTGTAAAATTTAGGTCCGATACCTTAAATAATATTTGAGTTTGAGTTTGAGAAATCTATTTTGTTATTCCTAAAAATATTTTATGCAGCAAGAGTAGCCCAGGTCTTGACTTACCTGACAGCTTTTTCATTGTCGCGTTTATGTTTTCATATCCGTAAAGCCTCTACCTTCCGCATAGATGGAAACCTCAGTATCATTCGATAACAGATAAAATTTGAAACTTCAAAGCGCTCAATTAATTTCACTAGAATCTTTACTCAGGGTCCGAACTATAGTGAAGTCACTAATATTTATTAGTTTAGATATTGACCTATTTCACCAATTTTCAGCATCACATTGTAGTCAAAAACACTTCATTTCATTAATATATCTCATGTAGAAGAGTGTAGAAAATCAACGGAAGAACTATTATAATCGGTACGACATTCATAGAGTATAGAGAGACTCTCATGTCTGTCATAAAAGATAGTGAAATTAATCCATCATAATGCAGTGAAAAAAATCCCTTTTCTAGTTTTCACTTCCAGAGCTTTAAATTTATTGTTAATTTTTCCACAGTAACGCAGCCTCTAGGATCTGCTCATACCTTTGTATACATTTCCTCTTCACACTTCCTCATCGTATTGTAAATCAATATTTCTAAAAGAAATTGCCATTAGGCGGCTATCAAAACTATTTTTAGAAATTTAAATACCGTCATGAAGTTTCGTGTGTTTATATATACTGGCTCATTACTTCCTCCGGTATCTTCCTCAATGGTACTATACCGAAAATACATGCGGTAGATAATGCATTATGCTACCGTAATCGTCATTCAAGTATTTTACAGACTATCCGAATGTAATCGTCCCGATCAAAAAAGTTTCGGATGCGATAAAAATCGAGTGTGTGTAACAATTCATGGATTATTACTGAATGAGGCAGGTTTTAGGTTAAATATTTGAATGTCGTTCCAAAAACCAACAGATGAATGACAACCTATTGCTTTACCCGTTATGTTGACGAAATATGGCTGGTCTATGATCTAATCTAATCTAATTTGATCTATGGCTGGCTGGTCGTCATCGGTTTCTACGAATCGAATACATGAAACAACTTCAATGGTTTTCATGGCACCTTCGACAAACATTTCTTGTCCTTCATCTTCACAATGTGATAGAATATTTGAAAACTGTTGTATCAGGAAGATTAAAAACATAAATAAACTTAAGTATAATGAGTTTCTTTACCGAAAAATCCTTCCCAAAACTTATAATAGACAATACCGTCAGGCCAACGACGACTTTCATTGCGGATACAATTTCGCTGTTACATTTCCAACACAATATCATCTTCGAATAAGTCAGCAGTCAATTCGGAATATTTTACAATCGGTGGATTTGTTGGTAGAGCACGACTTGTGCCATCACTGAAAGCAGCACAAAATCAGGTAAAATCATTTCTGCTGATCAATATTTAAAATTCTCTAAAATGTGTTATCCGTACTCTAATGTTCACTAGTACATGCCCCGATCTACTGAAGTGAATTACGACTTTTATATGGTTTTTTTTGTAAATTTAAATTAGTTCTAAAAGCCACCTAAAATTACAGCTTTCACCATTTTTTCTACAATTGTTTTTATATTTTTTTGTTTTTTTTTTTGTGTAGGTTTAGAATAAAATATGCTGTTAAAGGTGTTGGCGGTAATATTTTCTAGTTATTCGTAGTTATTCTAGTTATGCGTAGGTATAGTAATATATATATGCCCCAAGACGATTTCTTCTTGAAATAGAATGTATATTTGTTATCGAGCTTTACTTTAAAAAAAAAAAAAAACGAAATGTGTATTATATTACATATTATATATACGAAATGTGTGTTATATTATATATATAATATAATATAAATAAAGGCGTATGTATTATTTCAAGTTAAATATGTTCGCGAATTACATTATTTTTCGAAACTAGATGCCTTAGAAAACCTGGTAAGTACATTTACTTTTGCCAGAAGTAACATGCATACCGAGGTTCAGCATTAGTAATCAGAAAATCAGTATTTTATTTATATTTGACCTGGGAATAGTCCGATATCATGCTTTACTGGTTCCAAATCACTTTGGATTAAGTAACGATATTTCACATATTGGCAGCGTAAATGTAGCATTTCTACCAATATTTTTATTGCATGAGAATTCGCTATGCTTCGTTTATAGCCTTTAGGAAGTAACGCCGCGTTACTCGTGTCTCGACCAAAGTGGCTCTCTAAGGTTGCTGAGAATGGATTGGGAGCAAATGCAAATAATAACAATGCAGTAAAATATGTAAATATGTAAATAACAATGCAGTGGGTATGCAGCTGTTCTGAGCAAAGTGTGTTCTGCCCAACGTTACTTGTTGTGTTGAAAAAATAAATAAAAAGTTGTGTTAAAAAAATTTACTGTTTTTCGGGTAGAAATTAATATTATATTTTTTCATGAAACAAAAGATTTTTAATAGTCTAATAAGTAAGCCCTGGAGATCCCATTTTTATATATGCCGTCCTACCGATAGTATAATTGATTTTAACAATTTAGGGATTGGATTGTTACTAAAGTGGTGAAACAATCTTTTTTTATTTTCCTCATTTTAAAACATTTAAATAACACCAGCTAAGATGGGAGGAACTAATGGTAACCAATTAAGAAGTTTAAAAATATGTAGATGCACATAGTTTCAACTTTATTGTAATTAATTATAGTAATTATAAATTTGATTTGTAACATGAAAAGTAATAAATCATAAAATTAATAGAGGTCCATAAGAATCGTTAATATGGAATTATAATAACCAAAATCTACCGATAATATATACGCACTCGAATAAATATTACTGAGATCACCTAACACCCATAGTAACTTTGTTTTTAACTTAGTCCCTAACTTGCATATTAATCTTTCGCACTGCAATTATACATTTTATTCAACTTTTGTATATCGCCTTCGCTTAAAGCCACGCGCTGACCCATTACTCCCTCCTGTACTTCCTTCAATGGCTCTATAGTCTTTTCACCATTTGCCGAGAAAGCAACCGGCGAATAATGCAAAATACTACCGTAATCATATTCTGTTCCAAAATCCTCAACCATGCTTTTTCTATATGTTATAAAATTATGCAGACGGCTTGGTTTAATATTTTCGGTGACTATGCGAACATATTCGTTCCGGTTATAAGTGCTCTGCATGTGATAGAAACCGAGTGTGTGCAATAATTCGTGAATTATGGTGCCGGTGCGGTAGCAGCCCTTATTTATAGGATAAGGTTGCAGATTATATACTTGAATGCCATCAGTAAAGCCAACAGTTGAGTAACAGCCACCAGGATTGCCTGTTATGTTAACGAAATAAGGCTGATCATCGGAGGCCTGTACGAACTGAATACATGAAACATCTTCTATGGATTTCATGGCACCTTTAATAAAAGTTTTTTGTGATTCATCTGTACAAAACACAAAATATTTAAAATAATTTGTAGAAAAAATCAAATAAAGTTAAGAAGTATAAGTTTCTTTACCAAAAAATCCTTCCCAAAACATATAATAGACAATACCGTCGGGCCAACGACAGGTTTCATCGCGCATACCATTTCGCGATGACGTATCCAAAATAATATCACCTTCGAAAAAGCCAGCAGCTAGTTCAGGATCTTCTTCCCACGGTGGATCTGTTGGTAGAGCTTGACCAGCACCAATCATCAAAAGGAGCACAAAACTCAGAAATGTCACCAAACTCATTTCACCTGAATTAGGCATTCTAACGTATACTAGTACTTCACCAAAACTGCTCGAGAATGAGCGCTTTTAGATTGCTTTATATACAACTTGAACTTCATCATTTGTTTGGTGTTAAAAGCAGCTAAGTTCACTTTCCATTAAACAACAGCTTTCGGCATAGATTGCGATACGCCAGAGCTAGTATTTTTCTAAGTTTTATATCTTCATCACCTGACTTGAAGCCGATAGCAGCTATATTTTCCGTTTAAACTAGTACACTTCGAGATACTTCAGTACATTTCATAATATTACAATGAACTTACTGTTAGAATCCTATATCCCTTCATTCCTAAGTATATATAGCATATTTCGTAAATTTGACATTGGATGTTCTTCAGAACAATTTGAGAAATATCAGCAAACAGCTGAGTAGATTGGTTTGGGCGAAACATATTTTCGATTAAAACGTATGGCATATAATATTTATACTCTCTCGACATGCTGCAACAGAGTATAATAGCTTTGTTCACCTAACAGTTGTTTGTATATTATTATATTATATATATATTGCTTTGCATATCAAAATAGTCAGGGTGATAAGACGAGTTGGAGCTGCTTGTCCGTTCTCATATGCGTTCGTCCGCGGAAGCGATAACTGGAGTAGCATCTTAATGAAACTAAGCGCGAACAACGCGTGCGGGCACTCTAAAAAGTTGGTAAATTCGGTACAAATCATTATCTTGACATTTTTATGTAACAGTGTAAAAATGGGCGAAACCGAAATACAACCACGCCCACTTCCCATAAATAAAATTTTAAACTCCAAATGATTCTTTCACTTTTCAGTATATAAATCAAGCACCAATGAAGATAGCGGAATAAAACTTTGCTCAACTAGTGTCTTTAGGTTATGTTATCTCACATCCAAAACAGGTTGAAATTGAGCTATAACTTTTCAGTTACCGAATATCTGACCCTCAGCGCCTATGGCTAACTTTTTACTGAAAATATCGTTTAATCTGAGAGCATCTCTTCCTTATAATAATGTGCCCTTGTATGCAAAATCGTTGAAATCTGGTCAATACTTCCTTTTGCCTCGATAAACAAAAGATTTTGCAAACTTCTCGTTGGCTTTATAGTGGTTAATATATAAAGATAAATAGTAGTGTAAAGATATATTAGCAAAATCAAATGAACATAAAATATGGGATAGTCTGATGGCGAAATCGAGCTGCGAATTCCCCAGATCTCATATAATGATTACCGTTATTCTAGTGGACTCTATACAGTATCAAATTTTGAGTTTTTGAATAAAATTGAGCGAAAATATGTTTTCGAGCATACTTTAGTTTAATGCCAAAAGTACATATTATTTGCTCAGATCTTCCCCTAACCACAACATACCCGATATAATAAATTTTAAAATTATTTAAGTATATTAAAAATAAATTATTAAAAATATATTTAAAAATAAAAAATTACAAAAAAAAATATGTTTTGCCGGCACCTAAAAGTATATCTCCGTATTTGGAGTTTAAAAATTGTAAGAATATAAAATATTCGGTTACACACGCACTTAGCTCTTCCTTATTTGTTTTCTAATTACCTATATGGACAAGTGTTCGTATTTATAATTTGAAGTCATAATGTATTGTAGGTAAATGATTGAAAAAAATTTAACATCAACACCAATCGAGTTCACTGTAAAACAGAGCGCCTAATATTGTTCTCGAATTTTGGAACGAAGTAGTACAGATCGACATTCTTCAACTTACTTATTTTTTAGTGAGGTTTAGTGTAAGACTTCACGACATAACCAAACATTTATTTTCCCATTATGCGTGGTTTTATTAAGTTACGTGACAAAATTTAATATTAGAGAGAATCTTTCCTTTTAACATTAATTACAATTTTAGCTCAGATCGATTAATATATTATCTGATCTAATCACTTCTACTGGATTGAGTATTACATATCTGTTAAGCATATTTTTTCAGTAATTCTGTTATTCTTTTTAATTATTTTATACGGAAAACATCGTTATTTTCGCTTTCAAAATGTGCATACATAGAAACCATATACGTATACCAATAATTACCTTATCCCAATCTTCTAATACCAATACACTTGTTATAGGCCTCATATGAGATGAGGTTTAAATGCTCCAAGGAATTTTTATATTTTTCTCCGACTGTATTTGCTGTAGAAGATATCTTCAATGTATTCATATTTTTCGAGAACCGAAAATGTCGAAGAAAAACATTTCTATCAAATAAGAGGCAGAATTGACGCATTTTACTTTTGTCTCTTTAACCAACAACTAACTAGCGGACTCTGTACCCTCTCTTCGAGTCTCCAAACTAAAATATTATGTTTGAATTCCCTAATAAGAGATGTTGAGTGTCTTCGCTATCATCCGAATACTTAGGACGAATACCGAATACACCGAAACAGATTAACTTCTCATGTCATAAAATAGCAGGAGATAGACAAACACAAATTCATTCACTAAATATCACCCGAAACATCATACGATTGACTTTGAGTTCGTAATACTGTTAATTAAAAAAAAAAAGACGGGACGAAAAGAAAGAGGGTTAAAATGCAACATTCGCCAACAATCTTAAAATTCCACTCGCATTTATGAAAGCATATAAATTCTAATTACCATAACTATTCATAATTGTACTTTCCCTTTCATTGCAACAGTGTCTATGCTCTGGATGCTACTTTTAATTTTAATTCATCCTTTGTATATACATATTACACTGTGATAGGACAACGATACATAACATTCAATTTGTTGATATCACTCTGACTCAAACCACGACGTTGGCCCATAACATTGGCAGCTTCCTCCTCCCTCAAAGGCACTATCGTCATTTTGCCATTGGCTGAAAATGCATACGCCGAATAATGCAGTACACTACCGTAATCGTATTCCTCATCGAAATCATCGACAAAATCTTCGTCGTATTTATTAAAATTGTGCTCAGTGCCAGAGCGAATGTTTTCCTCGTCTATGCGCACGTAGTCGTCGCGATTCGCAGCACTTTGCATGTGATAAAAACCGAGTGTATGCAAGAACTCATGCACGATGGTGCCGAGGCGGAAGCAACCCGCATCCAAGGCGTAATTCTGCAGATTATACGTTTGAACGCCATTCAGCCAACCGACGCTGGAGTAGCAGCCCCCATTTTTACCAGTAATGTTGACATAATAAGGCTGGTCCTCGGTGGTCTCCTTAAAGCGGATGCACGACACTTCTTCCAAGATCTTAATGCCACGCAGTATATGATTCCGATGAGCATTGTCTAAGTGACGAATACCACAGTTGATATGAGCATTTACAGATTTATTAGATGTAAAAAACTTCACATTTACTTACCGAAATATTCCTCATTAAATTTGTAGTAGACAATGTTGTCTGGCCAACGTCTAGTCCCATTACGTAATCCATTGCGTTGTGTTGGTTCCAAGACAATGTCACCCTCGAAGTACCCAGCGATCAACTCAGGATCTTCGTCGACTATTGACCTTAAAGGCACAGTCAGGGAAGCGCTGAGCACCGACAGCAGCACAAAGCCAAGAAATATTTTCATTGTTCCTCAAAAGGTTGCTGTTTTTACTAAAAAAAAACGCTTAACTGTAATCTGCACACACGCCCGATAGGTAGTCCAAACTACGACTAAATGGCCAATTGAATGTTCGCTCCGGTTAAAACTCCTTTATGGCATCATAAATACGTTTTCTATGAGTACCCAGTATATGGTGGTCAGCTTATCGCTATGAATATGTGAATTTTGCGCAAATTCAATTTTAAATTTTTAATCCAAAAATATTTATGAGCTTTATCGATCAGCGCCGTTATCGTGCTACGTACAAGGTTACCCACGAAATTAATTCCTCTTTTAATACGGTGGTGCAAGAAGTGAATAAAACAATTATAAATTATTTTGCGATATGCGACTATATGAGAAGCGGTAGGAACTCCACGAACAGCAAGCTTTAGAGATAACTGCTATGAAAAGCAAAGAGAATTGTTGATTAATGGTACAACTTTTGGGTTAAACTTGTGGATAATTATTATTTTGGTGTGGAATAGCGCAAATTTTTATTATATTTCCATGGGTTATTAAAGATAAATTGACGGCCTTTAGAGAGGTCTAATCTAGTGTCAGTAGACTCCTGAAAACTATTAATCGATTTTTCCATAAACTTGTTATAGGCTTGGACTAGGATAGGTTTTAGACACATCAGAGATAAAATGTTTATAACATTTCATGTTTCGATTACAAGCATCTCTTCTCTTAACAAATCCAACAGAAATTTTACCACATTTTACAATTATTTAAATTTCTTTCTGTTCAAATGCAGTCAATTTTCTACAATCTCGCAGCTTTGTGTTGCCAAAACATTTGTGTTCTTAATATTATACATTCCCCAAAACACTTTTGTAAGATGTTTAAAGAGATTGTGTTCACAAGACCACACAGACAAGATCGTTTATCGAGACCACAGTTTTCATTTGCCTAAGAGTAGTGTTTAGAATATAATTTCACATATTTGTTAGAACCTAGAATATATATTATATTATATATACTTACATATATAATAATGTCGAAAAACTAAACTTGATAAAGGCATTACGTGAAGGACATTCATGTTCACTTTTGGAACTAGTCGTATGCTCCGGAGCTATAAAATGTGGAGAATTTCTGTACATATTCATATTAAAAACAAGTAAGGAAGAACTAAATTTGGTGTAACCAAATATTTTATATTCTCCCAATTTTCAAAGACCAAAGCTGGGAAAATAGTTTCAGGTTTTTGTAAGACTTTACATTAAAAAATTTCCGAAAGAATTCAACATTCATTATTCGACGAAAATGTTAATGGATTACAATCATATTTGGCATGTTAGTGACTTACACTATAGGTCATATTCTCACATTGTTGCATTACTACATTACATATATTGACTCGTGTCCCAGAAATTAACACAATTAACTCCAATGAGATATATGTGATATAAAGTCTTAGCCCCTTTGGACTTTATATCACATACATCTCATCAATCAACTATGGGGTTTAGACCAAAGCCTATACCAATTTCATTCAAGAAAACATGTCAACTTAATATCATTAGAATACCACACATATTAACCAGCATAAATGGTTTATAGTCAGTTGGAAAGCCGGAAATCACTACATCGGGTATTTTGGAGGTAGAGAAAGGTCTGAACTGATAGTATTAACATTTGGCATAACTCAAGTATACACCAGAATATATTTCCACGAAATTTTATGGATGTTGACCGATTTCACACATTCTCAGCACTAAACTAAAGTATATCAAAATTTCGATCTAAATTTATAGCTAATTTCACAAAATTTTGCTAAGAAATCTTACATACTAACATATGATATATACAGTATAAAGTCAACCGGATATTTAAACTTCTTATATTAAATATATGCGGGCTAGGGGTGGTATTTACCCGAGTTTATACATTTTTGGCATCGCGACATATTATTACCAGAAAAAAGATACCTCACAGATTGAGCGATTTATATGTTATACAGTCAACCAGAAGTTTGAAAATCCTTATAATATCTTAAGTATATGGAAGGGCAAATTATTATCGGAAAAAGATTCTATCGGAATTTCAACAATATACCTCAAAGATTTATCGATATTTTCGGTAAAAAGTCAACCATAGGCACTAGGGTCAACACATTTGATGTTGAGGACCTTGAAAAGTTATAATCCGATTTTGACAATTTTTACCCGCGAGCCTACCTCGAAGGCACTGTTCGTGGAAAGTTTCATTTCGATAACTTCATTGGTGTTCAAGTTATATACTATAAAATGAGAGTGGAATTTATAATTGTGATATACGGGAAGTAGGCATAGTTGTAGTAAAATGTTGCCCAATTTTCACTGTGTAACATGCCAGGAATGTCAGGGTAATATTATGTACGAAATTTGGTTGAAATTGGTGAAATAGTTCCTGAGATATGTGATATCATCTAAAGGTGGGCCAATTTTTCACTTCGATTGTCCAATTTTTACATAGATTGCTATGAAGCCCTTAAGCACCATCTCGGCTTTGTAATTTAATGTTTCTGATATATTCATTGAGTGAGTTATTGCACTTTCAGTTCTTTTCAACATAACCGTTATATGGGGAGTGGATGTGGTTGTCATCGACTGATGCCCTTCTACCTATATTCCCTATACCACATTACAGTTTATTATCTTAATTTGGAGCATAGCTATAGCAGCTCATAGTTTTCCGGTTAACGCGATTTAGTGGGCGTGGCGATGCTCATTCTTCCGCCAAACTGCAATATCAACCTTCTTGTAGTGCCAAGGTACATGTATACAGAGAATACTTTTTATCAAAAATTACCGAGAACCAAAAGAACGAGGAGACGGCATGTGTATTTAAATCGAAGACAGAGTGCATCCTTAGGCAGAATGAATTTTTCAAATTAGTTTCAGAGGAACTAACTCACTTTCGAAAGTCTTAGGAGTTAACATTATAAGAATTCGTATATAGAAGAAAAGAAAGATAAAGGAAGAGGTTTTCAAATAAAATTAGCCCTCTCATTAATATTAGAACTTCATATATAAGCATCCATATAGAAAAGTGAGTACTATAAATCAATTTCAACACACTTTGGCGAGAAGTAATAAATTAGATTATCACCATAATTGAAGAGCTATAACTAACCGTAAACTTGAATAGACTGATAAGTCAAATATTTGTAATATGAGTGGACTTATTAAATATTTCTACCGAAACTAAAAATAATTTCAATACGTATTTGATTGCGAAGGAAACCGCACATAGGCAGTGGACAATGAAGTTCTTCGTCGTAATTTTGCTGATAGCACTTATTGGGAGTACGCTAACTGCTCCAGTAAGTCAGCCAGACTATGATGATGCTGAGCTTATAGCCGGCTACTTCCAGGGCGATATTGTTTTGGCACCTTCGCAGCGCAATGGACACCGCAATGAGACGCTACGCTGGCCCAACAAGATTGTCTACTACAAAATTAATGATGGATATTTCGGTAATAAATTGCCGCATTGACGAAGTTGTAATTTTCACATAAATTTTTTTTTATTTTTGTTACATAGATGAGGCGCATCGCGATCACATCCTGCGTGGTATTAAAATCATAGAAGACCTCTCGTGTATTCGCTTTCAGGAAGCTACAGCCGATCAAAAATATTATGTGAATATCACGGGCAAAGATGGCGGCTGCTATTCGAGCATTGGCTGGTTGAATGGCGTCCAGTATTATAACCTTCAGATTTACCCTCTGGATACGGGCTGCTTCCGACTCGGTACAATCGTGCATGAGTTCCTGCACACGCTCGGCTTCTTTCACATGCAGAGTGCCGCGAATCGCGATGAATATGTTCGCATCGAATTCGACAATATTGAGAAGGGTATGGAGTTTAATTTCGAGAAATATGACGAAGATTACATCGATGATTACGATGAGGAATACGATTATGGTAGTATATTACACTATCATGCTTACTCATTCTCGGTGAATGGCGAAAAGACTATCATACCGTTAAGAGACGAAGGGGCGATAATAGGTCAACGGCGCGGCATGAGCAGAAGTGATATCGGAAAGCTTAATACAATGTACCGTTGTCCAGTAACTGTTTAACAGGCTAAAGCCTAAAATGTGTTCTGTATTGGAATCGCCGAAATATTTGTAAAAATATGACGAGAAAATATATCGTTTTCCTTATATACAACCTTTTCCAACTGTATAAGAACACTTATTCGTAAATCCGATAAGTCTTTGGTTAGCTTTCATCTTCCGATAATTTATATGTGGTGGTTTTAAATATTTGAAATGTTTTAATTTTTCTAGTAAATAATCAAAGAAGTATGTATACGCTAGTCTATTGGTTGCAGCCAAGCTATAAATACGAGAAATAGATAGATAGGTCCTCGTCGATACGCCATTTAACAACCGACCAGCTAGGAAGGTAAGTTTTTGCTATTGTGAGTGGCTCAAATATGAAATAACTGTCAAAAATTATAAAAAAAAATTTTTTTATCAACAAAGAATATTTATTTATGATATTTGGTGGGAAAAGAAAAAAGTAGCTATTATTAATTGAAAACTTTTTATTGTATTACAAAATATCATTAAACAACTTTTGAAATTAAAATTTATTTACTTCTTTTTTAATTCAAATTTCTTTTTTTTTTTCTTTTTTTTTCAAAGCACTTGAATTCAATTTAGATCACACTGTCACATTTTCAATGCAATGAATAAACTAAATTTTATCGGTGAATGAAAGTCAACTACGAGGAAAATTGATTTAGCCCACTGAGTGGAGCTTGTTCGCCCTATACTAGTCGTTACATACGCTGCTTCCGGGATATCTCACGACAGTCTCCTAGGCCGATCACTGTTGCTTACATTTCCACAAGAAATGCCTAAATGCATCCCAAAGTTTTCGAGCCATTTGTATTCAGACTACTTTGAAATATTTCGAGGTGTAAAGTTGTAAGAAGATTGTGCTGAACTTCGGCAAGATTTGTCGAAGCAACAGTCCTACAGTGATATCAATTGTTTATCGCTGTATACTATGAAGTGGTATTTCGGGAGGATTATAGACTGTACATATATTAATATCTCTTAAGGATTTATAAAAAGTGGGATGCGTTTTATCAAGAAATAGACAATAAACAACTCCTGTCAAT
The DNA here is from genome assembly GCA_021498325.1 of Bactrocera minax. Lineage (NCBI taxonomy): Eukaryota > Metazoa > Arthropoda > Insecta > Diptera > Tephritidae > Bactrocera > Bactrocera minax. The sequence goes on along the minus strand of JAKEEE010000046.1, from coordinate 2,059,951 downwards.
TACCAGATATTCTTACCCGTATTAATTTATATTTTTTAAGTTTTTGAGTCCTCTAGGCAAACCTTGATCATTACAACATTTCGACAGCAAACATTTCTCAAAGGCCGAGAGAACCATAAAATCCTTAATATAATTAACCAACCTGGCTGATCGTTTTCAAATTTTTTCTATGAGCGGGTCTCTAAAACTGAATCGATTCGTTTGGGAGGCCCTACAAAAGCTTAATATTATTTTGGTTAACCGTAAATTAAAATTTATCGAGTCTCCGAAGATAGCAAAGAAAATATTGAATATAGCATTAATAAATATTTGAGTTTAGAGAAGATCTAAGCAAAATGGAGCCTTGCTAGCTCACAATCGACATATTCATCGTGTCATAAATCAATAAAATGTTTGCAAAATTATTTAAATTGGGCCATATTCTCCATAAATATAATTGTTTTGTTCACCTAACGGTTGTTTGTAACGCTTAATACTAATCAAGATAGTTATAGCGTTATATATATCAAAATGATCAGGGTGACGAGAGAAGTTAATGAAGTTAATGATGAAAAACAGTAAAGGTATAGTATTATTTTTAATAGAAGTCGAACTTATAGCTCATATTGTCAGTTCCTGACCCAAATATGGAAATAGCAGCACCCGATTTCTTTTACTTGTTAAATGAACCGGTACAGGGTTTGCAAATAAGTATTTGCTTTCACTATATACTATATAATATAAATAACATATATGTATATAATTTAAGGTTCATTCAAAACGAAAATTAATGGCCTGTTTCTTTTTCCACGTTAATAAAAAATTACTTAAGATACTTAGACGCACAATACGAAACCGATACTATATAACAATGTATTAAATAAAAAATAGATATATCTGAAAATTATTGGTTTGTAACTCTTATAACTAGCAACATTCAACCATATGCAATTCCTTTTTGCTTTTTTTCGCTTCAGTGGCAGAAAATATTAATTTCGACAATATTCGCAAAAATGATTGTCATAAAGCAGAGGCGGCAATCACTGGAAATTTCAGACATTTATCATCATTAGTGAGAGGCCATTCATCGGCCACAAGCCGAGCGGAGAAAAGCAAACAAATATGAATTGTGCGTGTGTGTTGTGACGGCCTGCAGCTGACGAGGGGAAAAGCCCGAAGCGACGTATGAAGAATATACTTTCATGCATACCAATACACGCATAAAATATATGCCGTTATTTCTCACACTTGTCGAGACAGCAGGCTTCTTTATTTTGTTCGATTTATATATTGATGTCATAAATTTATTGTAGCATGTAGTCTGAACAGTTTCAGTGCTTATACAAATCTTCGTATTCATACACAGCTTAATACATACATACATACATGCATGTATATATGTGTATGTGTTCATATGTAGTGGGGTTTGCCTTTTGACAGCAGCCTTCGCTTCATATTTGCGTGATTAATTCAGTTGTATTAATTTTATTACGAATTGATTGCTTCTGTTCAAACTGCAATCAATCATATGTGTCTACGCTTATGTCTACGGCGCGGCGACGGTACGCAGACTCCTCAGCCAGTGTCTACGAAGCATATTGAGAACGCTTGAAATATATATGTATATGTACATATGTCGCAATGATAATAACACACGTCACTATTGCGTACACTTTATCAAGAGATATGCATAACAGCATATTTGAGCTCATAGGCAACGTCCTTTTATCTAAATTAGATTGCTAAGTACGAGTAAAGCGAATTGGATCCGCTAGTAAACGAAGACACTAACTTTTGTCATCAAAATAGTCAACACATTTGCGCCTTGGCTTACACGTCACTGTGGACAACCTAACTTAGGGGTTGTAGACAATTCCTTATATCTTGGTACCAGCATTAGCATCGGGAGAGATGCCAGTCTTGTAATGCAATATAAAGACACTTTTGTCAAAACGTGCTAACTTTAACTGAGGAGGAAAATATTGAGAAGTTAAATCAACTCTTGATTAACAAAGAACCACCTCATAAGTCTCACAGCGGACCCATTTTGACACATGGTGCAGAAGAGTGGACGATAAGAGGTATAAAGAGGCATCGCTACCATTGGAAAGTTGAAATGGAAAACTACCTGTTTTAATTATCGAAGGGGAAAAAATATCAAAAGTGCAATTGTGGTCTCGAGATAAAAATTAGGCGGTTGTGACCCTATCAGGAAAAATAAGAATAGGAAGGAAATAATCGTAAATAAAGTTTGTTTAAGATTAATGTTCCAAGTTTCAATGGCACTCTATAAATAGCGACTATAACTAACTACAATTTCAAAAAAGGATTGCCTGGAATTCTCCCGAAATAAAATTCACTTCCTGTTCCGCCTTAATTACGTTAACTCAGTTATGTACTAACATTGAAAAAAGTACCAATAGAAGTGAGAAACGATTCACACTCTTTTGAAACCTACTTTTTCAGAGGGAAGTGTATTTATATATATTCTTCTTCTTCATAAATTTCAATTCCAATAATATTAGCTAATAACAGCACGAAACGGAGTTCCTTTGATTAACCAAATACTAATCCAGCAAGTCGAGACTACCCGAAAATCCAACACATTTCAAAAGGCTGAATCCTATAAGTAAGGTTGGACGATCTCACGTACGCAAGAGTTTCGGGTAGTTTAATCAAATCGGCCTTTAAAAACTCACAGAAATTTTAGCAACAATATATGGTAGGGCTAATAGATAAGTAACATATGATTTAACTGATAGTTTACTTGCAGTAAATCTTTCTATTACATATCTGTGGTAGGGAGTATTACAAAACAGCTGTTTTTCCAAACCCTTGTATGAGGTTTCCCTTGCAGTTCTCTTTTGGAGCGTATTTTATTAATGATAACTGACATAGATAATTTGTCAACAAAGCGATAATTGTTTTAATTGCTGTTTGATTGTTGATAAATACATTCAGCAAAGATATAATTTATGCTTAATTTGTAACTGTATATACATAGCATAATTTCTTCACTTTTGTAATTATTTTAAATCTATGTGTAAAGGAGTTGTAAGTTTACTGTTGTGATATCGTTATTTACCTGAAATTTATAAGATGATGATACTGCTATAAGACTGTTATACCATAAGGGAAATACGTAATTTGGGGCTATAAAAAGTGATGCTATATTATAAATGCCAGCAGAGCCCCCGGCACTGAAAGGGATCTCCTAATAACTGAAGCATATCACGTGGCTGTGATAAAGCCTGAATCGGTTTAAACAATTTGTTGAATGTTTTAAAAATTGTAATACAAGAATACTTATAAGATAAAGAAAACATCTAAACCAATTTGTATATCAAACAGAAAAGGAGAAAGTTTTTAGTTTACATATTTTTAAATTTATAAATTTGAGATTTATAATTCTAAAACCAAATTAAAAATAGGTATTAGTAATCAATATAGAAATATTTTCCATAATCAATAACAACTATATTTAAAAAAAAATTAGTTGAGCCAATCTCTAGATCAACAAGATACAGACGAAATGTCCATATTGAAGAAACTAAAAGTCCTATCTCGAAGTAAATTCTTTACAGTCGATTACTTGACGTTTATTTTGAAGTTGAGTTGCTAATAAGTTTGTTTATGGACTGACTTTGTATTTCGGAAGTAAAGACCAGTATATGCGAATGAAAATTACATATTACAATTTGTAAATAAGTCGGTCATAACTCCCGTTTATAAATGTATAAGTTTATTATTCAGGAACTTGGATAATAACAAAATCCGAAGAGGCCACTCTCGGAATGTTCGAGAAAATTACTATTCGACAGTGGCACATGTTCTAAGGAAGAGTCCTATATTAGTAAAATAATGTCCACAGATGGGATTTTCATATTATAAATAGAAAGGTCAGGCCGTACAAGTACCGAAGGCATTGAAAATGGAGTGTTATGGACAAAGCTATGGAACATTTTATTTGACATTGATCGAGATAGGCAACACCCTAAAGACCGGTTCACGGCTTTACAAATGATTGAAAGCGTTGGCAAATTGTATGACTTGGAAGAACGCCTTGGCGAAAAATGGAAGGTCGCCTTTGATAGCAACCATATTGAATAGTTAAATCGGATTTGGTAAAAAATTGTGCTTTTCTTTAAAACGATACCAACTTTTCTGCCCGCTTGTTACAAGAACCTCCAGGAATGTTTGTATTTTTAGGTACTGCCTTTCTATCTTTCACAAATCAAGATTTATTACCATCAGCTCGATCGAAATCAATTTTTTTACAAGACTCTCGCTGGCATATACGTTCCAACAGCAACATTTACGCTTGTAATTTACGAGCTAAATTTTGATATTCACAAATTTGCTCATATTTAAAACTCGGTTACCAGAATTAACCACCACATAAACAACAGGTTGGAATACAGTAAAACATAACCAAATCCGCTTCAAAAAAAAAAGCTCAAATAGCAACCAACCGACGCCGGGGGCCATTAGAGTGAGAAGGACAAAAGGATGTTAAGTAAGTGTGCGGCTTTGCCGTTGCACAATGCATTTGAAGTGACATAAAATATTAGAAGACGCACTCATTTTGTGTGCAAAGCGCGCGCTGCGAGGACCCCAGGCAGGTCATTAATCAAATTATTGTGTCGCTCGCATAATGAGCATCAAGCGCACTGCGGCGCACACAAACACGCACACATCACAGCACATTGCAAGCGCATGCGCCGTTTTGCCTCGGTACGGCCAAACAAACCGAGCTGTACAGCGCCGTGCCACCGCAAGTGCATTCGCAGGCGCTCACATTTCCGTGCTTGGCACCGTTTCCGCTGGCGAATGCACGCTGTTGGAAAAGCTTTTGTTGGCAGCTGTCAAAGACGCGTTCACGCAGACGCCGCAGCAGTGAAAGTTGCCAACGCCCGGGAGAAGTGAGACAAAGCGAACCGTACTTCACAAGGAATATAAGAGCAAGGCCAACGCTGCGTAGCGAAAGACGAAGACTGTAGTGGCGGCGTTTTCGTGCGTGTGTTTGTTTTTAAGTGCAATTAATTCAAAAATTTTTAATTTAATGTACAACTTTCCATTAAAGTTAATTGCTTTTTATTTTTCAAGTATCAAAAGTTGTCTCACTAAATTTCAAAAATAAGTATCCAAATGTCCACTGAAATAAAATACTCATGAGTATACTAAAAATCGAAGGTGCAATTCCGGCAAACTTCTCCTAATCGCTGAAACCAACATGATGATATTTTAATAATATGTAGATAGATGGAGCTATATCAAAATTTTTATAAAAAGATTCATATTTAATTTTGTTAGAGTTCGGCGCTTCCAAATAAAAGCTAAAGACTAAAATGTAACTTATTTTAAGTTATCTTCTATTCTTTCCCCTTCCTCTTCTATTCCTCTATCTCTTCCTATTCTATTCTTCCTCTTTTATTCCATTGGGTCTATACCTATATTCGTGCGGTTTATTAAGAGTTGGCGTAACTTGATTATTATTCCACTGCTCCAATATCCGAACTTGCGTTAAAAAGCTATTGTTTTTGTGCGTCTTTTTCAATATATGTCATTCCTTTGAAGCGTAAAGAACAATAATTTTTTTCACTCAAATATGATAAGTCGAACTTTGTGCCTGAAAAAGTGGTTTTGCGAGGAATTCTTCTTTATTACTTTAATATGAAGAAGATCTCAACCGAAAGTCACCGTATTTTGTTGGAAGTTTATGGTGAACATGCTTCAGCTGAGAGAACGTGCCAAAAGTGATTTGCACTACTTAAAAGTGACGATTTTGGGCGGCCAAAAAAGTTTGAAGATGAGGAACTGCCATGTGAATTGAAGCCAAGAGACATGGAGAGACGAGTTTGTATGTCAGAAATGCTGCTCGAACACTACAAAAAGAAGTCGTTTTTGCATCGAATAGTGACTGGTGATGAAATTGTGATTGCGACAACCCTAAATCATCATCATCATCAAAAAAATCATTTGTGAAACCTGGCTGACCAGCCAGCCAGCCAAATTAACGGCAAAGCTAATAGCTTCAGATATCATAACTCATCATATTGAAGCGAGCGATTGCGGAAATACGCCCGGAACTTGCAACTTCGAAATAGACATGAGGTAATAGTTTTCCATCATGACAACGCTCGGCCTCATGTCGCAAGACCGGTTAAAAACTATTTGGAAAACAGTCTTTCAACCCAGACCTTGCCCCTTCTGACCACCATTTGTTTCGGTCGATGCAGAACTCCCTCACTGGAATACGGTTGGCGCAGTTCTTTTGGAATGGAATCCACAAATCGCCAGAAAGATAGGAAAATGTTTTCAGAATGGCAGTACATTGAATAATTCTATTGTATTGTACATGTTTTTCTTAAATAAACGTTTAAATTTTTAAAAACGGAAGCATGAATATAGTTATAGACAAAATTTTAACGTGATAACGCGATACGCGTGTAATTTTAGCGTGCGTTTTATATAAGCAGGAATTGAGGTTATAAATTTCGTAATACTATCAGAAGTTCTATTCTTTCCTATTGCCTTATAACAAATACCATCTTTCCAAGTGATCTATTACTTTGATTCCAAAATGCACAATTTTCTGTTTGACATTATTAAATCGAACGATGAGTTGTTTAGAATTTTTTTCAAGATCTCTCAGCATCCAGAAACTATAAGAAAATGTTCATGAAAAAGGAGACTTCTGAAAGGTTCATTATAAAATGTGATTCCTTTAACACCGTTTAAGAGATGTGATCAATCAATAGGAAAGCACTATCCAAATAAAATACAAGTCGAACCAAAAGTTCGTTCGGATTTTAAAAAGTAAATGTATTTTTCCGCTATATTATCTCGAAAGCAACATAGTCCAGTTGACATAGAACTTCAATAGACTATTAAACAAAATTTGCTTCTGCGGCATATAATTCCCATGTTTCTGCAATTTGAGGCAATATGTCATACCTCCAACAACAAATTGGTAAATCTTGTAATCTAGACTTAACTTCTTATAGTCGTTCTTCTTTGAGTACACCGCAGAAAGACAACATCAACAGCACCCTAGTGGCTCTGAGGAATTACAGAACAATACGCGAATGAAAAATTTTGCGTAAATAGGCAGCAGTGCAAAAAAAATGAAGATGAAGTATGAATAATGGGCTTAAACGCGTTAAAACCTGTTTGAATACTTTTACAATAAGAGAAAAAAAAGGTAAATGGTAACCAGAAGTTATATAACATATCATCCAGCAAATTGTTAATTGTTGGGAAGCTCCTTTGGTGTCATACGACTAGGACAGCTCCTTTCGAATTCAGATGGAGCTGATAGTGTAACTTAATATAATTTCTCACAGCTGCACATATTTATGAGGATACAAATAATGACATAAGGACCCATAAGCTATTATTTAAGTTGTCAGAAGCACTTTAAAGATAGCATCGTGGTAGGAGTCGATACATTTTTCCGAAGCTTGTTACACGAGTTCTGAGTAGTTAGGAATGTATTTCCAATAACTAAAGCAGCACAGAGACTATAATTATTTGAGAGTGAGCAACCGCGCTGAATAGAAGAGCTTCAAATGTGTCATATATTCAATTACGTCATAAGTTTCCAAATCAGGTTACGAGATGATTTCGTTTACGTTGGGTCGTCACATTTCATTTTTGCAGTGCACATATGTGTGTAGTGTGCACCTCTTCTTTTTATGCGGGAACACACTACGAACTTGTGAAAAACTTGCGAACTTCGGAAAAAAGTGATTTGACGACTTTCAAATCGTTTAAGAGCGCGGCTTCAGGACCGTTCTTTAATATATCATTATATAAATAACTTGTATCCTTTTGATTATTGTTTTTTCTTACGATCAGTAACGTTACCATTCATAAATTATGACATAACTTTCACTAGCTGGATTGTTGCTTTCCAAAAATCGTCGACACAAACATCTTAATAACAGTAAAATATGTAGCAACATACACTTTGGGAATACTCAGAATTATATCTACATTGGGGCTTCAGGGCATAAAAGTACAAACAAAGTTACACATTGTTTATTATATATGCGGATTATAGACTATGATGATACAGGCATAAGAAATTAGTCCACTAGGATCAGAAAGTACTCCACATATCAGAGATAAACCAAATTTCATATAAAATACTTAAGAGCAGCGGTTGAAATTTACAATGCAATGTCCTAGAGGAAAACTTTATATTCCAATATTGCAGTATTTGTTATTCGAAGAAACCGAGAAAGGATGACAACCATATTTAGTATCTTATGGACTTATATTATAATTATATTATTATTATATTATATTATTCAATGTTTAGACCGATTTCTATTATTAATAAAAGGTGACCACTCAATTTTATTTAAATGTCCCACAGATTTAATGATATTTTCGGTATAAAATATAGCCATATGCACTGAAGTCAACATATTCGGAATCGGAGGACTTAAAGAGTTATTGTACGATTTCGAACATTTCTGGACAGAAGATTGCACACCTTGAAATTACTATTTGTACAAGTTTTATTCCGGAATTTTTATTGGTGCTTGATATATATACCGTAAAAAAAAGAATCAAAAAATATGAAAATGTGCTGTGAGGGAAGAGAGTTTTACACTGTGGCATAAGAGTTCCAGACTTAATCGGTTAAGTCATTCTTTAGATATGGAATTTCACCTAAATGAAGGAGGCGTCACGCCAATCCGAAAAACCTTTATAGCAAATCTTAATGCTTCTGACGTGTTTCTTCAGCGAGTTAGCGCACTTTTAGATGCTTGAAGGACTTATTCTCACCAAGTTTGGTTTATTTTAGTGGCTCACTTTTTAAAAATTTGTAAACCAAGGGTCTCTTCTGCAATTCCCTGTATCAAATAACGGTTATGTATCTTAATCTGTGGCTTAGTTATAGCACTTTCTAATTTTGCCCTTAACGACATTTTGTGGGCGTAGCAGAAGTCCGATTACGCCCATCTGCAATATCAATCTCCTTCACGTGTACCAAGTTTTCTCAAGATGTATCAATTTTTAGTCAAGTTGTCGCTTGTACTTTGTTGTTTTTGTCAACTTTACATATTATTCTGCATCTACCTCGATTAGTTTTAGATGTTGCAAACAACCGTTAAGTGAACAAAACTATTACACTCTGCGCAAGATTTTGCGAGAGTATGATAAAGTAGGACAAAAACATTAAAACGGAAAATTATCATAATCTCGTTGAAATTCATAGTGAAAACCTGAGTGAAGACATGAGTTTTTATATTTCGTACAACAATTGCTATCGTTAAAAAACGAGAAACAATCGTGTAGCAATGAGCTGCTGTAGAGACTTAAATTGGTCCATTACTGCATTACAAAGGATCATTATATGGACTAAACCAGCAAGTCACAAATGGACCACTAGGTCTATTATAATATTTCATAATATATATATACTGATATAATAATATCAGTGTATTTGTGCATAAGAATGCGTCGATGTGTTTATTTATGCGGTGGATGAGGTTAAGTTTGTCTGAGCGGACGCTTGTCTTTTGTATTTTACAGCCCTCAGGAGTAAAGTTTTTAGTATAACAACTTCCTGAGTCTGCAAGTAAGAAAAGGAACGCTGCGAAGTGGCAACAAATTGCAACCAAAGCAGTAGAAGGTGTCTAAAAAGACTGTGGGCGTACAACACTTGCCATGCTTTGTTGCTATTTTTACAATATATAGAAATATATGGTGATAAAGCAAAGATTTCTTCGTAAATAAAAACACATTTGTGGCAACAAAACATACAAACACTCAACAATAAATATATAATAATAAATATGAATAAACAAAAGAAAATATTTACATACACACACACAAACGTGGTGTTTATATGAAGCGGTCTAAAGCAGCTGGAGAGCACGTTTGACCTGAAAAACAACCAACAAGGTATTTATATGCATATCAAACAACGTATATATATTTGACTTATTTGTATATATACCAATATGTATATAATAAGGCCTCAGCATGCCATACACAGCAAGGCGGAGGGTAGAAGCGTACCATTTTCTTGCTACAACAGGGCTAGCTAGTCGACTAGCTGCCAGCCAAACAGTCAATCACAGCCTGTAATAGAAACCACTTTGCAAAGCAGGGATAAAGGCTTAGATCCTTAAGAATACGACAACGCGTGAGCAGAGAACACCTTTGCATAAGTGGTGGGTAAGAGCATTTTCAAGGGGAGAAGGTAAGGACGACCACATTAGGGTGTGCTATTTCCATTTTATTGTATTGCAGTAAATATACATGATTATTGTTGTTGTTGTTGTTATTGTTGTTGGCTGCGGCCAAGTCAAAGCGCAAAGAGGTGTTGCAGGGCCGCGTGTTTTAAGTGGCATGAAAGCTGGTGTGAAACAAACACTAGCGCCGCAATTGCGGTAATAATATTCCGCGCTCCCACGCACACTCACACACACACACTCTCTCACACGCGCATATCCTTTCAAAGCAAAGAACTCAATACACATACACTTAAGTAAGTAACCCAAAAGCGACTTGGGTGAGCACGTGAGTAGTTGCGCCAAGCGAGCAACGGTGAAAGTTTAAACGCACACACACACACATATATATGTAGCTGTTGTCAGCAGCAAGTGTGTTGTGTATAAATATTTGCCTCTTTACCACCTCTCCATGCACACCTGCCACTGCCGCGGGCACAAAGCTATTAAATACGCATTTAAAATTAATTAAGTACACAAAATTGGAAATGAATTTAAAGTTTTCGAAACAAATTAAAAACTTTTCTCGCTCAATGAAAGCAGTGCGCAGAAAAAATGCAACGAACGCACTATTGCTACTTAATTCTAACTTTAACGCTCACGTATTCCTGCAATAGTCCATAATAGCTGTAATTTTCTGTTTTTCCTTGCAACACACATGTACATGTACATGTAACGTTAGTGTGTGTGTGTGTGTGTGTGTGCATGCAGCTGCAATGTCGGTTTATGTTGAGTCAACGCTTTTAGTTGGCTAAACAGCGGAAGGTAAATTCAAACTTTTTACTACCAGCATCAAATTGAAAATCCGCTCGGTGCACACACGCACACATGCGCATAGCTAAAAATACCGATGTATATAAACGCACTAAATAAATTAGCTAAGCTGGCACGAACTTTTCCCTCAACAATCGGAAAATGATTCAAGATAGGGCAAATGAGCGAATGAGCGCATTTTACACACAAACGTAAACACATACACATACACATACACACATGTATGTGAGTCTCATGTACAGCTTCACACAGCGCTTAGATACTTTCGCAGAAGCACAGAGCAAGAACATATAAACATATATACGGATGGGAATTCAATTAAAGCGGAAATAGTTTGATTAGTTTAGTGAACTTTAAGAAGCGTTATTACCGTTAAGCGAATTAAAAGCTAAGCAAGTTTTTGTAAGACATTCCTGATGCAACTTTATTTTATACTCCAACAGAGTATTCCACAGAGAGTAATATTGTTTTTGTTGTAACTTGACGGTACAACAACGACTGATTGAGAATGATGATACAAATTAGTTTTCGAATATCTGAGCGCCTATTTATCAATTAACCAGCAGTTTGGTTGAAAAGTTCGCATAATTTTAAAGAAGGAACTATTTCATTTCGAAATTTGCTTTCTTAATCATTATGGTATAGCGCTGTCGTGGATAATACACCGATTTTAGCGGTATTCGAACTTTTCGTTACCATTTTTGCATTCCGAATTGTATTTTGCTTTGAAATAGTCCTCAGTCTTGACGGGTACCTCTTCACTGTCTCTAATTTCTGAATGTGTGAGAACTGGAAAAAGTCGCTTGGAGCTAGATTCGGAAAATATGGTGGATATGGTGGATATGGAAAAATTCGTAGCAATAGCAATTTTTTCATACCTTTGATGGATTGAAGATATGATGAATTGATTTTGATCTCACAGGGCTCCCAATTTGCACAGAACTTTTGCATACCCAAATGTTCATGACTGATATAACCATTTCATAACGTTTCTTCGTTTAGCGCAAAGCCGGTGTAATACTCCGCCACTTTTTGGTATGAAGTGCTTTTTTTATTTTCTTAAATAAATATATTTCATATATAAATGGAATCCCTTTTCATTGTTTTTTTTTTTTTAATACCAAAACTCGCTGCACTCAAAATATCTTATGAGGAAATTGTTGAATTGTAGAATGTATACATGTGTCCTTTTGAAGGTAAGGTCGAACTATGAAACATAAGAATTAAATTCTGATGTAAAGTTTTTATTCTTGATGGAATTTGGCGTAACGAAGAAACCGTTATCAATGATATGTTTAATATACACCACTAAAATTTTTTTCAAATTCAGAATTGATTTTAATGTAAAGAAAACAAAGCACTAAAAATCTTACCTTCCAAACTATTCAAACAATCTGAAACCACCTTAACAAAATTGAAAACAAGTAAAATGTGAAAAATTCCACTACCCACATATCTTCATTTTGAGATCCTATGCCAATGATTTTGAGCATACGTGGCCATAAAATGGTGAAATCGTTATGTTACTTACCCTACCCCCAATTAAGAATAAACAGGTAAACTGCACTCCGATAAGCTTTATGAGAGGTAATATGGGTTAACATACTCTATAGGGTATTAGTAGCAACAATGAATAAAATCGATTCTTAAGTTCCACTAAAAAATTACGAAATGTATTAATCTCCACCAGCTCCATTAACTTAATATCTGAATATGTAATTTTACTTACCAAAATATTTTAACATCTTAAAACCTATAAGTTTATATAATATTCACTATCGCCAGAAATAAGCTGGTCTCTGTTAATTATTTCTCGTAGTTTTATATCCATGAGTCTTGTGTAGCTGATGAGCTAATTTTTTAGTGCATGAAAATTATATCTTACTAATTGAGGTCCTTCTAACCGTACTTGAGCAGCATTCGATGAACATTGAACTATAATGATAGGACAACATGGGGATAACTAAGAAAAAATGCATTTCTTTCCAAGAATATATATTTACGCTGGTGCAACAATATTAACTAAGTCTTGAATTAACCTTGTCTTGAATTTGCCCCAATTAGTAGACTAACAGATTTACCTTTCCGTTTCACATATATTGAGGAGGTTGTTGTGTTTATATTAATATTCGAACGTGTGGTGGAAAATTAATTTGTTTGCTTATTTCTGACTACTGGTCTCTAAGGCTACTCTTTACATGAAAAAGATTTCTATCAACAGTTTCATTACTTCATTCGATTAATATCGCATGGGTGTATATGTTATTCTCAATATATATGTAGATATATATATTTATATACATATCTGTAGAAAATTATGCCAAAGTTCCTATAATTAATTGTATTTATACCCTGCTAAAGTTAGAATAATTTTGAACAATCTTCCAGTTCCAATAAGCGTTTAAACAGTTTGCAGCTTTATTAAAGGAATGACTGTGTGTCATAAAAAAATGTTGTTAATCCTACTTCAGCACAAGCCCAACATTATTGGTGCCTCTTTACTACTCGGAAAGAACTGTTAACTTGCGCCCTAAATTTTACTGCTACTACTAGCAAAGCTATCTTTGGCTCGCCAATACTTGGAAAGTGGCAAGTTTAATAAACAACTGGCATAAATCATATAGCGTAGCAAAATCAACTAGAGATCGGGTAAAACGATGTTAGACCAGTGTGTGGCACAAGTGTGGGGATAAATATAAAAAAAATATTATCAATTATTGAATGCAACTCTGCACGTTTTCAAAATAATCAGTTTGGAAATAGGTCTTTTCTGTTCCCCGTCCTCTTTGGACAACATTGGAGGTCACGCAGATCACTTGTGGTAATTACAATTAGCATAAAATAATAATTTGGATACTAGTCAAAAAAAAAATCTGTTTTATTGTGTACATCCCAAATAAGTTAGTATTTTATATATACTCCCTTGTATTAAATTCAATAGCATAACTCTGTTGTTTCTTTCCAATGCAAATTTTGTTCTTAGAGAGCGGAACGCAAGTAAAGGGAGCTGACGAAGCGGAGAAGACTAGTAATAAAGAGAAAATTCTTTCATTATATTTACAACTCTGGGAAATACATAAGTTAATGAAATTATTTGAGGCCACTCAAACTTAGTATATGCAAATTAGAACTAAGATGTGTTGTGTAAGAAAATATTAACTATAATACGTTTTAGAAGATAATTAATGGTTATATAATAGAACTCTGTGGTGCAAAGAGGAGATACAATATTGTAGAGCTTTCTCGGAGTGCTGTGCAGGTCCAACCTCTCAAATGAGGCATGAATGCGCACACAAAATATACTGCAAAATCTTAAAATATTTAGAAGGTGCTTAAGGTGCCTTAATTTCAAATAAAGTGAGGCTTAAAATTATTTGAAATATCATGTTCATATTAGTAACCATTTTTGCAGTGGTTCTTCTTCTAGAAGAACTTACTTTCAGCAATTCACTATAACCGTCAATTATGACCCGAAAGTTCTATAAAGATAGTTAAAACTGTGAATCGAAGTCTTCCTCTAATTGCATTATTCAGTTTCTAAATCAACGATTATGTATAATATTGTCACTGTAACCGAACTTATATAACTCTAACCACAAATTTTAATTTTGTTGCAGTGCCAACTTACATTAATATGCACCTAATTAGAAGTAAAGAACAACTGGAAACTCAAAGCAAGTTATTTATATGCAATAAAATATATGTTTGAGACAATGTGAATGTGACTGTGACTGTTATGTAAATAATAGCAGTTTATTAACAGAGATAAGAGTTTACTGGAGTACTACGGCAGCACAATCGTTATATACAAGTATATATTAGCCAATGCGAATGTAAGAAACAGCAGCAACAAAACGTAGTCACTAACAAAATAAGTTAACAATTTAAGTGAGCATACCGCATAACTGTAATGGAGCTGCTGCACAAGGCATTAATTAAAATTCCAGTATACAGCGAAGACAGCAAGACAAGGCGCTACACTGCCGGCTGCACGCAATTGTTGTTGTGCAAAGCTGATACGCATTTGCTGCTGTTGCTGCGCGCAGTTTGACGCCAAATTTTATTTAAACGCGCCAACAGCTATATAAAAGTTCCCGCAAAGCAACGAAAAAAGCTGAAAAACAAAGAGAAGTTGCAAAAGTTACTCATACGCCAAGGCAACGCCACAAACACGCTGGCGTTTACAGACTTTGACCTCGGCGCCGCTTCAAAGCGACTCGCTTCACTTCACTTTACTTCACTTCACACAAGCACACATACACAAGCATATAGGAAGAGATTAAGCACAAGTCAGCAGTGCGTTGGCATTGGGGGCGCCGGCGTAGGCAACAGTGTTGCTGACATCAGCAACCGCATCTGCAGCGCTACGCACAACAGTCACAATGTGGCTAATGATAATTACACGCGAAAGTTTTGCATTAATTTTTCGTCTAACGGCGTTCTGTGCCGGTGCCATCGTCACGCCGAAAGCATTTTCAATTGGATTCCTTTGCTACTCCTCTCCCCCCCGAACTTATTGCTCTTTAATTTCGATATTTTTTCCATTTTCATGTGTCTGCCGATTTTTGGCTGCTTTCAAAGTCGTAAAAGTAACACTAAGCATGGCCATGCCTGCGCTTCGTATCGGGGACGACGACTGCCGAGGGTAGCGCGCTGACAGTTCAATGCGCTTGACTCTGTTCGACTGCTTTTGAGACGATAAATTTCCTAATGAAGTGCAAATGGTGAGTGTGACAGACGCAGGTTTAATTATCAGTGAACATTATCGCAACCCTCCGATGTCTCACCCTTACACCCAACTTCCGTTGTAAGCCGCTCACGCCTCAACACTTAGCGCGGAGACTTGCTCTTTCCAATCAATTGACGAAATTCAAGCACTACGACAGTATTGATGAATTGCTTCGACATTAAATGACCTAACAAAGGACCCCGCTGCCTGTGAAGACATTGAAAACTATCGTTAATGACAACAACAACAACAACAACAATTGAATACGTGAATTAATATCTGTAATCGTGCATGCTCGCATAAGTGAAACTTTATTTGGAATATAAATATATGTAAGTTTATATGTAGTTGTGTATATATGTATATGTATGTGCGCGCGCTTAGCGCTAGCGGCTGCGATGGTTTATGTGAAAAGTTTTACACATTTCATTGCGTACGCACCGCTGAGCGATATTAATTTTCGGAACGCTGGTGTAGATAGCAGCGCATGGCTTGGGCGCGCATGATGAGCAAACGTGCAGATTTATTACATACTTTTTGGCGCAACTTCCACTTCAAGTGTAGCTCACGCACACATGCGCGCACATTTACACAAATGTGTATATATTTTATACCAGCTAAGATTTATGCGAGTTCGTCGTGTCGCTGTTGCTGCTGCTATCGCCGCTTCTGCCGCTTCTGCTTGAATAAATTCAAACAACTATGCGTGCGAAATGTTTCCTAATAAATAAATAAAATAATATGGCAAATATCCAATCGCCCATATTGTGATTTATTCATGTATAAATTCTATTCAATGAAGATTTATTTCAATTTTAGATTTTCGGTTTTTTTCAGTAAAACAAACTTAAAATTGCAGTTAGCATAAATTTTTAAGCAGACTTCTTGGGAATTTTCACATAACTTACTTCGAGTTTGCTGAAAAAATTTTTGAACTTGATAGAAGACTAACTAACCCATTTGATTGAAAGTACCAAGAGGTTTTATACCACTTCTGCTTGGTTGGTTGTTATCGAGCTGTCTTTTCTTATAGAAAATTAATTGAAATAGTGAGAAATATCTGCGCTCTGAACCCACGAACTTATGAAAATGCTATATATATTAAATGAGCATAATATTTAATGGCAAAAAATTGTGTGGTTCAAGTATGTTGGACTCCTTTCAGCAAGTAGCTGAGTCAACTAATGGGGTGTGCAAAAGTGCTAAATTTAAAAAAAGAATTATTTCAGAGATTCTTTAACTCAAAACAGCCAAGGCAGTATAGATATGATAGCTCATACTTTCTTCAGATGAAACTTTATATATATATTTAATACAACTTTTGTTCAATACAACCCAACTTCAAACAACATTTTGATGAATATTTCCTTGATACGATGAATGGTTAAATCTCTAACTTAAAAGTTTAGCAGTTGCTTAGGTGACCCAAATTTTATTTTTGCAGGGTGCACCATCCTTTATATGGGTTTGTAAACATGGAATAACTTTGACATTTACCTACAAATTGAGTTCATTAGACATGTTTTGAAAACCTCCATTTAGTACAAGTGTAAAACTGAATCACTTCACACTGAAGCAATGCACTGAAATACTACCGTTCATCATTTGAATATAGTAGATCAGTTGTTTAAACTTCATATGTAAATCATCGAACCCATAATGCGCCATCTTGCGTTAAAAGACAAAATTGCCTCATTTAAAATTCAAAACAAGAATATCCATTCTAGATACAGAACCCAGGAACCAAAATTAATCCTTTGGCCTTCATTTTACACTAAAATCACCATTACGTTATAATTTTTCAAAAAATCGGTGAATATTTGGTTCATTTTGTCTGTCCACAAATTCAAAATGAGTGACCACAAAAATTTTAAGATATGTCTCCATTTGAATTCTTTTTGGGAGGCCACTTTAAAAGCAAAATGTACTTTAACAAATTGTTTATGGTTTCGTGATCAAAATGCTTTGCCTATGATCAATACTCTTCGGATGTAATTCACACATAAGTAAACCTTTGCAAATTATTGCAGTTCACGATGAAACTACAAAGAGGTTTCTAAAAAGATATTTACGAATGTGTCCGTATATATATATATATATATATATATATATATATGTGTGAAGACATGTTTGAGAAGAATTCCAATCGAAGACTGTGATTTTCTGTAACAAACTCTTCCAAAGCTTTTGTGTCCATTGAAAATAACCCTCTATGGTGGTTTTAACGAGGGACTTATCTGGTAAAGCTTCCCGGTGTAACATTTATAGGACCGTTGGTCGATAATCTGCACTTTTTGTGTTGAAAGGCTTGAAGAGGCCCCTCTCTCTTTTCTCTCTTCTTCAGTCAACATTCTATCCTCTTCTCTCTCTCTCTCTCTCTCTCTCTCTCTCACACTCTAACTGATATGTTACATTTTTACAGTTCTTTATCCAAAACTCTAAAATTAAACTAAATAATCTAAATCTTCACATTTAACGAAAATTATTCTACTCACTTAACCTCACTTTTTATTAAAGATGTTAGTACATGCCCGAGCACTCACAAACGAATAATATATTGAAGAAGTGCTCTTAAGTGCACTTTGCAGACGCAAGGCTATCAATTTAATTCAATTATCATCTGAATTATAGTCTTTTAATTTTCCTTACTGAACTGAGCTGGTTATGAGCAGCACGCGTAAGCCAGGCAATGCTCGCAGTTGTTTTAACACAACGGGATAACGTCCGACCAAGCACAGCTGCAATTTGACATTATTGGTTTATTAAAATGAAATTATTCAGCCATTTAACTTGTCGTTTGTCTTACATTATTGGCTGCGATAATGGCGAAGGACGTATTGGCATTCAAGCAAGTGTATTTAAGGACACACACACACATATACCTGTTGGCATGCATATGCCACATAATGGCTTGCACAATGGCACACACCCACACACACACACACAATGAGAGAGAGGGCGAGCATATGTGATACCTCCCGAATAACTGTAAACCGTAGGACTGTAAAAACACACATTGCATTCATTATCGGCAATCGTGCGCATGCGTGCGTATATATGTGTATATATGTGCATATATGTGCGTGCGTGCATTACAAGCCATGACCATTATCCATACAAGCATCATTATCGTTGTCACTTGCGGCACATTAAACGACACGTTATTGAATTACCAACACTAAAGCCATAAAGCGTCAATTGGTTAGCCATTACAGGGATTCCGGTGATTCGCACAAAAATCACCTCTGTACGTTTGTCTGTTGCGATAAAATGCTTCCTCACACGGTTCAAATTACCGGCCTCTAAATCTACGAAGATAAAAGCTCATGAAGAAATACATATCAACACAACCCATTTGCAAAGCCTTCCTAAATATATCGAAACAAAACTTAGTGCAGATGTTAATGCTCCCGTTTAAAGTAACTGTCTTCCAAAAATTAGAAGTCTACTCTTCATAAACGAGGG
The DNA here is from genome assembly GCA_021498325.1 of Bactrocera minax. Taxonomy (NCBI): domain Eukaryota; kingdom Metazoa; phylum Arthropoda; class Insecta; order Diptera; family Tephritidae; genus Bactrocera; species Bactrocera minax. The sequence continues at coordinate 2,040,751 of JAKEEE010000046.1, read as the reverse complement.
CGCGGTTTGTTGGATTCCACTCTCAAATTGCCATATTTTACTTTTTAAAACTAATTGTTTTAATTTGCTTTGACTAGATCTGCAACCAACTATTCAATTAGAGATTGATTTGAAGTGACTAGCGGTAAAGCGGTTCTGCAATTGTTTCATAACTGTCAAAGCGAATGAAGGGGCCAAGAACATAACACGGAGTGGAGAAAATTTGGAAAAGCTTTCTTTTTATATATCCTTTGGTAATTATAGCGAACAGTTTTGTAGAAAATCACTAGATGGTCTGAAAAGTCTTTGAGCTGACAGTGAGATCGCCACAAAAAAAAACAATTTTGCTTTTGCCTTGGAGCGCTAACCTGGACTGGAATAATATCGAAGTTGCATGTCATTTCAACCGGTCGTTCTCAAGTTATTGGTCTCAAAGCCTTTACGTTTGAAAAAGAGAATATCGTGTTTTGATAAGGAATTGTTTTCTGTTGGAAAAAACATCGCGATAATTCCTGAAATTATGTTGGGTGACCGTAAAATTAAATTGATTGTATAAGTTAACATTATTGACCTCTCAGAGGAGCACGTAGCTTGTATCATTTCCGAATGAAATTGATTTAACAATTGAAAAGTCTAGAGGCGATGGGTACCGATCATCGATCAACGCTTTGACTCATGCAGTCTGTAATACGACAGTTAAGTTGAAGAAATAACGCTATGAACAAATCCCCCACGTACCGTTTTTACCAGATTTAACCTTCGGCGATTATTCCCTCTTTCCCAGACTCAAATTAGTTCGCTGGAAAAAGATTTCACTCAAATGGGTAGGTTAAACTGGAAAAAAAACGCCTTTTTAAAAAGTCAAACTATCCAACCGTTCAAATTCAAGCTCTGACCCCGAAGGCTCTAAGTGTGAAATTGGGGAAATCACTTGTCTTCTATCGTCTCTCCTATTGTTTGGATTACAAATGAGAGTGAATTGAGAAGAATTCTAATTAAGGGGAAAATATGGTTAAGGCAGCGTTTTGTCAATGATTTTCATGAATTTCCTGAAAGAGATCTACTCATTTTAATGGCTTATAATAATATAACGAGCAGGAATTTTCATTTAAAACTTTTGCCAAACCAAAAACCAACCAACCAAAAAATTAATATTTTTAACCGTCTAACCCTATTTCTCCCCTTAGCCGTTAGGTTGTTCACAATAGTGGTTCCGTTTATTTAATTTATAATATTTTGATTCAGGTTAAATCAATAGAAAAGGAAAATTCTTTTTATTTACAGATTAAGTGCAAAAATATCCATTGCAGATTACAGAGATTAACTCCAAATAATGATGGATCACGTATGGGTCTATACTATATGTGGGTGAGGCAAAACTTCCCAGCCGCTGTTTTCCAAATAGTTTTTAACCGGTCTTGCAATGTGGAGCCAAGCACTGCAGGAAAATGATGGAAAATTATTGCCTCGTGTTTATTTGCGAATTCCGGGCATTTTTCGGCAATCGCTCACTTCAATTGTTGTCGGTAGCGTTCCCCATTAATGGTTTCCCTCGGTTTTAGAACTCATAATACAACACGCGCTTCTGGTCCCACCAAATACAGAGCATTACCTACATGAATATTCGGCCTTGCTTTTGATTTGTTTAGTTGGCCAGGTTACACATATGATTTTTAGGGTTAGAGTTCTCGTAATGGATGCTTTCCTCATCACCAGTCACAATTCGAAGCAAAACGAGTTCCTTTTATAGTGTTCGAGCAACGTTTCCGACATGCAAACTCGTCTCTCAACGTCTCTTGGCTTCAATTCACATGGCAGTTCCTCATTTTAAAACTTTTTTGGCTGCCGTCACTTCGTCACAAAATCGTCACTTTTAAGGAGTGCAAATCACTTTTGGCACGTTCTCTCAGCTGAAGCATGTTCACCATAAACTTCCAACAAAATACGGTGACTTTCGGTTAAGATCTTCTTCATATTAAAGTAATAAAGAAGAATTCCTCGCAAAACCACTTTTTCAGGCACAAAGTTCGACTTATCATATTTGGGTGGAAAAAAATATTGTTCTTTACGCTTCAATGGAACGACATATACTGAAAAAGACACACAAAAACAATAGCTTTTTAACGCAAGTTCGGATATTGGAGCAGTGGAATAATTATCAAGTTACGCCAACTCTTAATAACACATACCAATATAGTTATAGACCCAATAGCAAATTTTAAGAATTAAAACCTTTAAACATGGACTTTCATAATCAATTAGCTTTTTCATGTCAGTTGCTTAGTTTTTTATCATCGTTTGAGAAATGAAAAGTAAAGCAAATTGTGTTTCAAACTTTATTCAAATATGAGCTAATATGAGTAAAAAGAGATGATAACCTCTTCCAAAAGAGATATTTAATTCAACCAAAACCTTAAACAAAACTCTCTTTAATTTAGTTGCGGAAAATTCGCACACACAGACATATTTTATTCATTCTCTTGCGTACATTATTTCATGGACACGGCGAGGTACACGTCTTAATTTCCTGCTCCTGCAGCAAACGGAACTAAGCTACTTTTACTCAATATATATACTATATATATATATACTATATATATATACTATACTATACTATACTACTAATATACTACTATACTATACATATACATATACATACATACATATACTATATATATATACTATTTATTCAATATATATACTCAATTTTACGAGGAAGAACGATTTAGAGATTTTAATGATCAATGAAGGTTTTGAGGTAAACGCCGGCACAAACGATCACTATTTGGTCAAACACTTTTTGCAATTTCTGTTCTTTGAATACTACAATTCTTTTATTATTCAGTAAGTGTGAAATGGGCTTCGTGGTTTATGCACGATGAATTAACACAATCAGACGGCGACTTTAAATGTATCGAACCCTTTTTCGGAGTGTCTTTTCGCTATGAAGTTACTTCTGGTTAGATTTTGACTAAATAAAGGTCTCTACATCATGACTTACCATTAATTAATCGACTAGCTTGTTGCTGCATACCGACAAAGTGAATGGCGAACCCTGTATATAAGGTATCAAAACTACCTAGTTCTCAAATTACAAGATATATACAATTATATGACAAAAGTTGTAGTTTTGTCTTGTGTTTTCGTTAACGTTGCTGAGCAACAGTCTCTCAATAGTCACGATCACCTAATATCAGAGCATCACTAAACCTGCCAGTGCAACCCTGGAAGGAAACAACCTGTTGTCCAAAAAGTACCACACATTAAAACAAGGCAATCTAGTCGAAATACGTCACAGTTTTCAAGGAAATGGTAGGAGTTCGAAGGAAAAAAGTTACGGCGCTTCCGTTGACGAAAATTTGCAAAAACTCCAACATGCTAATCCACACCCGCACTTGCTAATGCTCAAAACGTTTACGACTTGCCGTCAACTCTTTGGGTATAACTTAGCCGCCAAAAAAGTTATCCTTGCTGTGAATTTCACAGCCTCATTGTTTGTGTTCGATGTGTTTGTTTATTCGGCGGTCGGCGACGAACACACTCGTTCGAAGCAAAAAAGTAGTAGTTCATCAGTGTCGCAAGTACCCGTGTGTGTGTTTGTAATGGCAATGTGTGTTTGTTGTAGTGTAGTTTGCGATGTTATCGCAGCCACAGGATATTGCGCACTAAGCCGAGCTGGGAGGGTGAGACTGAGTAACGGCCTTAGACAACGGCTTCCGCTTCTGCACGGTTCGCCGCCGCAGTAGCAAAGTTTACATATCGCAGGGCCACTCGTATGCCACTATACATATGTATGTACACACGAATGCTTGATGGTTTGCGCTGTCTGTCGTCCGAGTGGATAAATTCTCATTTACTGCTCTTTTGCGCTTGGCAACTACTTCTTTCCAACCATTTTGTCATGCTGTTGTTTTCATGCTCTTGTCGACTTTGTTTTCATTGTACGCTTGTTGTTGTCCCAGTGTGCATAAAATGTTGTTGTTGTTGTTATTTGGCCAAGTGAGCATGTAAATTGCGTTTGCCTGTGTTAATGTGCGCACTGTGCAAGTTTGCCGCCTCGTCTGTCGGCGATCCTAAACAGCTGTCCGTTGGTCGGCAAGTCGGCTAGTCGCATGCAACGCTTCCAATGTGTCACCGCACGCATCACTGTGCTTTTGGGCTCACAGCACACACGTGCATACAAACCGACATGTGTTTGTGTATGTCTGCACGTTTGTGTGTGGGAGCTTTGTGGCAATTGTGCGGTGTATTTAACTGACCACCAGCATCGTTTGCGGTTTTTTGTGCGTTGGCATTTTGCTGTTGTTGTGTCCGTCTAGTTTTGTTCGCAAGTGTTGCTATTTTTAGCACTGTTGCATCCACACAAGTGTCACAACTTTCTTTATTGCCGCCACAACGCACAATCACATCAGCAGCAAGCACTTTTTGCGACCACACACATACACACACACCCACTCACACAGAGAGTAATCCTTTGCAAAGCGGCAAAGTGCGGTGATAAACGAATATCGGCGACACAGCGACTGTTAGGCCGTTAGTGGCCATGTGAGGGCATACGAAGAATACCATTGTAATACCTTTTTGCCATTCGGTCTATTCATTTGCTGATCGTTTGAATCAAGTTGCAACTTTGGCATTCATGTGCCGGAAACATAGACTGCGACCAAGCGCACTCGACGGCTGAAACCGCTGGAAGGCATAGGCACATATGGCCGGTCATGAATATTCGCAATGATAAGTGGTTGTAGCAAGTGAAAGGGTCATATAAATTGGCTAAATGGAAAAGAAGCGTTTAAGCATAAAAATTACAAGTAAATAAACAGCCGCCAAATGCTCGCAACAAACATACATAACAATTGTACAACTGCAACATAATTGGTATACACGTACTTATGTACACATATGTACGTGGTGTGTTCAAAAAATAACGGCAAATATGTTCTTCGTCTGTGTTCTTCGACTTTAATGGCATATGGCATTATGAATTCTTGCTTCAAGGTTAAACGGTCAATAAGGAGTACTACCTACAAGTTCAACGCCTTTTTCGTAAAGCAATGCGAAAATAAAAACACCCAGATTTGTGGAAAAATAACTCTTGGCATTTGCTCACTTTTGCTCAATTCTACTCACACTTCGTTGCTTCTTCGTGAATTCAAAAAACAATACTGTAACGGTGCCCCAGCCTCCATAGTCACATAGAGCCAGACATGGCTCCGCGTGACCTTTTCCTATTTCCAAAAAATAAAGAGAACCTTAAAGGGCCGTAATTTTACAAGTTTAGATGACATTAAAAGCGCGTCGTTAAAAGAGCTAAAGGCTATCCCAAAAATCGAGTTTGAGAAGTTTTCGACGATTGGAAGAAGCGCTGGCATAAGTGCATAATAAATAAAAACATAGGAATGGAGACTATTTTGAAGGCGACAACATTAATATAGGCTGGTTCTAACAACTAATCTTATCTCTAGAAAATAGACAGCCCAAGTTCGTTGTTGCCAACGCGGCTTACCATTTGTTTGATTAATAATTTATTATAATACAATAGAAATCTCTAAATATTAATGTCAATAATATCTTGGGTTCATTGGTCTCCAATTTTTAATTTATTTAGTACTATTATTTTAGTTTAAAATTTCGAATATATAACTATCCTGAAGACATGTGATAACGCTCCACTGTTACATTACATTTCCAATATAGTCGATCTTACTTTCCCAATAAACCGCCCTTTTTTTCATTTTTACTCCATTGCAATTTGTTGTAACAGCGTGTAATAATTTTGCTCATCTAATGGACGTTTGTAACATCTAAAAACTAATCGATGTAGATATAAATTTATATTTATCAAAACATCAGGACGAAGGAACGAGTTGAATTCCGAATGTTTGCCTAGCCATTCGTCCGTGCAATCGATAACCTCGACAAAAATTGAGTTATGGTGGTGAAACTTTGTGCGGCTATTCATTGGCACTCTGAGGAGGTATGAGGGGTATGAGAGGTATTACAGATACCAAGATCAAAAAACTATAAAGTGCTACAACTAAGCCTCTAACTAAGATAAAAAGCCAAAATGTGGTACAAGCTATATAAACCAAACGGGCTGAGGACAAGTCCTATTGGCACCTCTTCACACAGTATGAAAATTGATGAACGCGTGTGACAGCGGTCACTCGTTAGGATATATAAATGAAATTCAGAGAGCATATTTTTCTGGTAACAGTGTGATCTTGTATCGAAAGTGGACAAAATCGGCTAAATACTTCCCCTAGCCACCGTATACCTAATATAAGAATTTCAAACTTCCGTTTCGCTTTATATCGTATATATGGACCAATATGTAAGATATCTCAGCAAGATTAAGTAAACGTATAATATTGGCTATATCATAGTTTAATGCCGAAAATCTATACTCGAATTATCCCACCTGCCATATAACACATAAAATGAATTTCGTTATTCTAACGATTTTGACATCGTAATAAGGCCAGCTCTAATAAATATCTTCTCAGCGTTCAATGATAAAATGTGAGCTTTAATCCCAAAACGCGAATGTGAACTTCGTATCCAGTAAAAGAACTACACCCTAAACTCTCATATTAAATGCTTATACAACTTAGTCAGATGCAGTGTAATGTAGAGTTTTATAGATTTTCTAAATCAATATCAACGAGTTTATTGAGTTTATTCTCAATACATATGTAGTCTCCAATTACTCTTCCAACCAAATCCTAATGGTAAATTAGTAGTTTCCTCTAATAAATGACAAACTTTAGGTTGTCGCATAAATTTTTACGTTTTGATCTCTGGGTTTTGACCGAATTTGAGCATTATTAAATCGAGCCAGCCAATTTAGGAATTGCATTTTAACCGATACCAAACCAGTAGTAGGGTCCTCAGATCATCAAATGTAATCATTTCGTAAATTCCACACTGATCTTTCACCTGTGCTGAATAACACATTTGAGGGTGCTGTATCTATATTTACATCTATCTTTAACTTTATCTTTACTTATTTCATATTACTGCTTCATACTAACTAAACTAAGTTTCCAACTAATTTCCTACGTTTAAATTTATGCAAAAACATTAATTTAGGAAAATCATCGGCTATATTTTCAAAATTTAGCCAAACTTAATTTTTATTTTTCCATAATTTCCTTTTAAAACTTTGGAGAATTGGCTCAGAGTATAGCCCAAATTAAATGAATTTAAACGAATTCACTTAATTCCCATTTCATAACCCAACGTTTCTCGCACTTCCGTAGAGCGCCTTTGTCTCAACTAGCACCATAAATTTAATCAATAAGCACATTAGTGTGTGTAATGACAAAAACAGAAAAAACTTTTGGGGAATATTTTCAATAAACTACCCGCAAAAACGTAAATGAGCAAAACTTTTGTCATTCAGAGAGAGTGGCTGCGGCAGGGCGACGACGAGTGGTTAAGGAGACACAATTCAACTTGTTTGCCAATGTATGTGTGTGTGTGTGTGTAGAATTGCGGCCAACTACAGCGAATTGCAGCAACTTTTGCGTCATTAGATGGCGTCGGTCATTAGTGGTCCATTTGCACATTCTCACCCATGTGGTGAGTTAGCGGGCATGCATACACACACACCCGACGCCGGTTAAAGCGCTTCGCACCCACTACACTCACGCTTAGGCGACAAAGGTAAGTAAACGCCAACAAATTTTATGGTCAGTTAAAAATGAATTGCAATTTGGAAAATTGTGGGTGTGAAGATTTACTGTCTGATCTCTCTGCAAACTCTCTGCAATACACAAGTTAACGGTGATATGTAGATATGTAAAAACGAGTTTAAGTATATAAATATGTGAACGAAAAGTTCAAATAAGTTGGAACTCTTAAATGGAATAGTACGGGAACGAAGTTAAAACATACCCACAAAATGTGTTCGTTGCTATACATGGCGCTTTTAATATAATTTTTCAATGAATGGTAGGAAAAGAGTGTTGTAGCAAATAAACCAAGAGAGACCAGGTATTACTTTCAAGACTAATAGAGATATTGGTTTTACTCATCTTCGCTTCTTTGTTTGAAATCACGCAAATATCTTTCTTTGATGCCATATTATAGTACCCAATCTTCTTGAAATCTTAAAACAAGTTTTATCGCTTCAGCTTCAAATACAGAGGAGGAGTATACACATAATTTTCGCTAACACCTCTCTAGTTGATGCTTAGCCCATCTTCTTATTCAATATGTGGTGAGCCACATGATCTTATTTGAAAACATATATGAGCTAAAATGCTTCAGCTTATTCCGTACGGTTAATGGATCATACGAGAAAATTTTTCATTGCAGAAATGCTCTCGTAGGCTAACTTTATCTCCCCTAGACCGACAGCTTTTCAGAAAAACATTTTTGAAGTTAGTGGGAACTGGGATCGAACCTGTGCTCTGTATGGAAATAGTTAATTTCTGTAACCAATCGGGACAATTCGAATGAATTCATATGCTATTAACCCCATTTCCAGCATTTCGACTTGAGTCCGATTTAATTTTAAACACATTAATGCAGCTAGCACTTACCTCTAATAAGCCTCTCTAAACACGTGCTTACTTTACTAGCAGGTCTTAGGTATATTAAACTCACGTTTTTTATTTTGTTTCAGTCAGCAAGACTTCCGAGAATCCTAGGTGCTTGTAGAGATGCTTGGAAAGATATATATAAATACTCTTAATTTTAGGAGTAGTCTGAGTCTGCAATAACCACAATCTTAGCAGACATTTAGGACGCAAACCACTTTTTAATGCAAAGATGCATATGCCAAGTTCATGCTATGTTGCGGCGACGACGATGGCATTTAATAGCAAACGGAAGCTAAAGCAGTCCAGATGCACTTCATGGTCACGGAGCTTCCACTCCTGAATAGCAGTGATACGTAGCATTGGCAGTGGTAGTAAACCAACTCCGTCCGCTCCTCTTCAAAGCAGAATACTCTAGCTAAACGGAAATGAAAAACTTCCTTCCGCAAGCAGTTGTAGTAGTGCAAGAGATTCTGCTACAACTGGGAACACTTAAGCCGCAACGGCTACTCTAAGTGCACTCAATTTCTGTCACACACACTCCACCCGCGCGCGCGCGTTCAACATTATTCGCTTCGTGACACGCCGCGCAGCTGGCGGCACATCATACAACTAGTTAGTTGCTAGCAATTTAACTACCCGCAGAGCTGGTTAATATTTAGTGCCACACTGCACTTGACCAGCCAGGCAACTAACCAGTGACCCAACCGCCCATGGAGCGTCTTTTGTGCCCGCTCCAACTTCAAGTTGGTGTTCTTTTCTTCAACCTTGCAACTCACAAGCCGACACTCGCGACTGGTGTTTCCGCTCTTCCGCTGCCACTTTAGCGCTTCGCCATTTCGCACTGGCTTGGAGCTTGCTTTACCACAATTTTACAATGCTTCCGCTTTAGCCACACTTAATTTATGGCTTAGTAGAAAATACCGACAGATCCGCCATTTCCAGGAGATGGATGCAACAACAAGAAAACTGCAATGTGACAATGCAATGCCAATGAATGGCGAGAGGTAGATGCATAAATAAGCTGCTAAAGAAATACACATGATCATTTATGTACGGCATACATGTACATATATGCTTTAATATACTAAATATATTTTTACTCTTACAAAAACCTTGTAGTATATATGATCCTCGAATTGCAATTAATTTTATGAAGTATCTGACTTCTCCTCTTCTCCTCTGCTTCTGAGATCCTCTTCTTCTGACATCATGATGCGAATGATTCGAATTCAAAGTCTTCCTTTTAAATTAGCGGACCCCAAAGGTGTCACCGTCCCTTGTGTACAGCGTTCCTTGCAACTACCATATTTAAGAAATATTCATGACATTAACAACGACTGCAACCTTTTTTTGACTTTGACTTTTTTTGAGCCTGAGACTATCGCACTAGGTTTCTTGTCGACGTTGAGTAGAACCCAGTGCATTATGTCTAATTTTTATTCGTTGTACGACTTCCTGTTTTCCATAAAAACCTGTTCGAACTTAGTTTTCTTACGTTTCTAGAATATAATCGTATAATAGGCAACGCCCATTAGCTTACTAACGGTATTCTTGCACATGAAATCTCAAATATTACGCTTAAGTTGAATAATTTAAACCAAGTTTGCTTCATAAGATACTTATTATATATTACCTGTTAGGACACTTTAAGGCAAAATCTAAACCTCATGTGCAGCATTTTTGTTTTACGTGACTTCGAAAAAGTTTGAAGCATCCAAAACCATATCCAAACCAAACTAGGGTTAAACTCATTGAAACATTGAAATCGCCCCACATAACTGCTATGAACTCAGCTATCTTAATTACTAAGTATATAAAGCGAACAAATGATTTCCCTATTTGACCATTAAAAAATTTAACAAAAGAAATTTCTTTACTTTACCGGCTGAGTAATGAGTAAATTAGTCAGTTTTCGAACATAAACATTGAAGTATTCGAATTTCAACACACAATCAGATAATGTGTGTTATCTAATCTTATCTTATCTGTATAAACTAACAGAGCTCGTTGAAAGTATGTATGATAACTAAATGCAGAGATTAGCAGCATACTAACTTGCAACAACAATTGAGATATCGCAATACTTAAATAACTATATGCATATAGAGGTACAATAGGCTCGCGTTAACTGGAATATTCATCTACTCAAAATTCACCTAAAGACATCTTCAATGTAACATGATTCATGATGAAGCTTATCTCGTATTATTTAATATTAATAGATTTAGTGAACAGAAGTAACCTAGACCTTAATGTTAAAACGAACTATTTGAAGAATTTAGAACATTCCTGATTATACGTCCCGATATAATTTTTTATTTATATGATCTGAATCAAAAGGTCAACACTATTGGAGTCATATAAAGCTCAATATGAGTATCTGGTTCGAAGAAGGATTAGCCTATCCTTAATTTACTGCATTTTATCTGTTGCTGCACCGATTTTCGCAGACTAGTGTCTTGTAATTTGGACTCACTCTTTCCGTTTGCACAATCACGGATTCATTCAGCAATCTCGGAAGTTTATTCAAAAGGAAAATACCAAAGAATAGCCATACCGCGCTTATATACGATACCTGGGCCTATAGCACAATAAGTTCCTCGGAAAACGACTAACGACTCATCCAAGATTTTTTAAATATTAAACCGTTAATATAATAATAAATGAAGAATTTATTAGTAATACAGTATGCCTTAAATTAGTTTAAATTAGCAAGAGCTGACTGTATTTCCTTATCAAAAAAAAACCTTTATTTAATTTCGAAAAGTATTCTGATGATTCAGTGAATTCCCGTACAACTTCTTTCAGTACTATTCGAACCGCACAGCTGAACGAAGCTAAAAAATACTTAAAAGACATAAAAGACTTTCAAACAATGGTTAAATCATAAATTAAAACAGTTAATATACTCTTTAGTTTAACGAGAAATATTAAGAAGAACAGACTGAACAAAACATGTGGCTTGCCGAATCCAAAATATTTCTACTTGGCTGGTCCACACTTTTCACAGTTACACTGCTGATGAAACTGGTTAAATGTGTACCACTGAAAACATGTCCAATTTACTGCAACTGTAATTTATTGGAAAATCTTAATCATGCGGACTGCAGGTGGGAAAAAATAGCTAATAAGTTAAAAAGTCCTCTATAATGTGTTTCGGTGGTGTCTATTACTTAATAACTGTTTGCTTAACTCATATTTGGTAAACTTATCAGTCTATATATACAGTTATATGTTTGTATGTATAAGTATACCAGTAAGTGCCTTTGAGAAATTGATTTAGAACGACCTAGTTTTGGAAGAAAAATTATTTATTTATCTATGACTCAGTGTTTTGGTGAAACTTTTTTTCAGTAACATTATGTTGATATCTTCTTTAAATATGCTTAAAATCTTTTAAAAATTTCTTTGTTTTATAAATGAGTTTTTGAACAGAACAAAAAATAGGGCTGACAAACCACGATGGCGGTCTGATGTCCGTACCTAACCTACGGAACAAACACGAAAATTATGGTAAAATTGTGATTTATTTCTCAATATAGTCTCACTTCAACTTGATAGACGAAGCCAAGAGATATTCCAACTTCTTTAACCCATCTGAGAAATACGTTGCCTAGAGGTCTATAAAGTAACACGAATTGACAATTCGTAGCCGGAATCATTGCGTAGTCATGGGAGTACTTCTTTCAATATGAAAAGGGACTATTTCTTCTGCAATTTGGCGTTTAATCAGCTCAATAATTCGACCTAGATCCCTGTGATCGTTTTGTCCCTCTTCAGGTAGTCGTGGTAGATCACACCTTGTAAGCCCGAGATAGCGGGTCATCACCTTTCCGGTGGATAATACAGACTTCGTCTTCTAGTAGGTCTCTGGTCTGTACCAGTGGATCCATTTTTTGTCGACGGTCAGGCAAAGATGCAAAAATTTCTTCGAATTACACTGCTGAGAAGAGGTTTCACAATTGCGCTTGTTGTCCGGAGCGAGCAAACGCGAAACGCATCGCCCCGACAACGTTGTCACGCCTAATATTACATGAAGAATGTGGCCCACATTTTATTTTGAGATGCCTACTATCAATTATCTCGCACACCTTTATTTGACTAGTACAAGTCTCCAAGTACGAGATCATGGACTTTTGCACGTTATCCTCAGTACAGCAGTTTTTGAGAGCAAAAACCGACGTGCGATTATGTTAAAATTCGTTAAACAAATTTTTTTCGGCTGTCATTAAACTTTGACTTGAAGTTAAACCGATATTACTAGTCCGATTTGGATTAGGGGAAAATCTTTGTAACAAACTTGAACTGCTATGCCTCTTAGTAACAGCGTGTTTAGGAAAAACCATCAGATGAATTTCTATACTCAAAGCTAGTTTTTCCTTCCTATTATCACAGGTGCAAGGATTAAGAGAAAATTACGAAACACTTTCAGCTCCATCCTCTTCCCTGTAGCTATCACATTGTAGACTATTATTAACTATAATTATATAATTATTATATATATCTAAATGATTGTTTAGATATTTATATTATATTGTATAATACATAAATTTACAATCACCCACTGCTCGGTTAAAACTCAAACCTCTGGGTTAATTTGCTTACCGGATTAAACTGAATACCCATTATAGACATATTTTTGTGTTATAATTGGCGTAAATGAGAAGCAAGGATTCATTTTCGGTTATCACACTTGCTCGAAAAAATTCGATGCCTTCTCCGAAGCATATTGTTTTCTAATTCTCTCATAAACTTTTCCTGTACTTTTACTTGTTACAACTAAAAAAAAAACCATAAAATTTTCTAACTACCCTTTTTTCATATTTCAGCGGAAAACGTTTAATAAGTCCGAATTCTGCGGTGCCACATGAGGTTCAAATGTTGGATTTAAGTTACAACGATATCACTATCCTAGAAAATAATTGCTTTGAGGTAAGTAAAGTATCAAATATTAAACATATTTAAGCTTTCGATAATTTCTTTTCATAGGGCTATGTCTACCTACTCAACATAAACATCGCTCACAATGCCGTACATACTATCTTTCTGGATGTCTTTGCGCCATTGAAACGTGTACGCACAATAGATCTCTCGCACAATCGTCTCGAAACCATCGACCAAAGACTTTTCGAATCGAACCGTAGATTACACACACTCAACTTAGCGGGCAACAAGTTCTTATCGCTGACCAATGAACCCTTGCTACATAGCAAGTCGCTACGCAAACTCAATTTGGCTGATGCACAGATAAATGTGCTATTGGCTGAGCACTATAGCGGACTGCCGCAGCTGCAGGAGCTCGATTTGGCGCACAATCTCATCATCACCATTGATCAGTTTGCGGCTCAACCACCAAAGCGACTACTGCTACTTAATTTAGATGGGAATAATTTGAACTGTGATCACACGCTCCAAACGGCAATGGCGCAGCTGATAGTAAGAAGCGTTGAAGTCGGCTACAGTTACTGTCAAGCAGTAGGGGCAGACCACACTGATGAAGTTCAGACAAAATTTGAACGTATCGAACTCCTGAGCGAGCATTTAGATAAGGGGAGAGCTGAGGTGGGAATTTCGGAGGATGACGTCGGAGACTCACAAGAGAACTTTGACGATAACATTCGCAGCGGGGTCCTTTCAGGCTGGCACTTTCCAATTACATCAGTTGATGATACAGACGACTATACCGATTTTGATGTAGAGGATACTGCGAAGAATGGTGATGTGCCTTCTGACACATATAACAATAAAACCACCAACGAAACGTGTCACCGTTGGTGTCAACACTATGGAAATAGATCATTTCCGAATCATACTTCTAACGATGCAATCGCTTTCAGCGCGAAGCTCTACAGTGACTTCGATTTACTGTTTGTCTTCATTTGTGGCATTGAGGTCGGCATTGCTCTGACCATCTTTATTGGCACCTGTATTATATGCATTTGGCGTTGCTCTTCTTTGAAGGCCAGACATTTGCAAGTTGAAGATCCTTATGATACCCCCTACGATGTAGTACATCACTCCCGCCAACCATCAATCCCAACACAACCATCGTCTTCACGTGCAGCAATCGATGCGATTAGAAGACCATCAACCAGAGAGGCTGAGCCAACGCAAGAACTACTTCCAGTTAGATGCCTGCAACCACCACGTCGACGTCAGCGTCGCACTCCATCCACACAACGTGCGGTCGTACGACGTGATCAACTTGCGCATCCAGGCAACGATAATTTCATTTCGCGTCTCTTCGGCAGACCAGTACGTCACCAATATTATCGCACCATCAATGAGAATACAGCGACTTTAATACGCCGCTTGAGTCGCAGTAATCTTTTCAATAATCGGCTGAGTCAACATTTTGGTGAACGCGATCGAGATAGAGATCGTGAACGCAATACAGCAGACCACGTGCCAAACATACCATCAGATACTCCAGATGGCGCCGTTGCTTCAAATTTAGATGGCGAGTTGGAGAGTTTGACCACAGCGACGAGAACACCTCATCGCCGACGTCCGGAGACTCCTCCGCCATTATATAGTGAAATAGTTGCGAAAGAATGTGATCGTGGTAATTGAATGTTTATCAAATGACTGATTCACTTATAGCTCTTAAACTTCTTAAGCTTTTGTAAAACACAAAAATATTTATTATTCGCATTAAAGTATTTTTAAATAACCTTAGTAAACTGCCAAATCAACTTATTTTGGGCATTGGGGGCTTTTATCGTATTTTGCCGAGGTGCCCGTGGTAAACCGCGGGTGAGCCAATAATGATTATAACGTTTAAGCAAGCCTAATAAATGAAGTGCAGTCCCAAAGTAAATTAATCAACAACTAACCAAGTTATAATATTTGATATTATATAGCTAATATATACGTTACCCAATTGCAATTATCTCGTCTATCTCTCGTCTATTTCCCTTGTATAAACCACCAACCTCTTCGTGCTAGCCAACAACTCATCTTCGGTAGATTCAATTGATAAGCCTACTATGAGTAGAACCGAAGTGATACCTGCTTGTTCATTGAATACAAATGACTGCCGGTAAGATCTTTTATTAGCACTTCTAATAAATTTATTTATTTGTTATCTCTTTAATTAGATTTATTTAATTTTTTGTAGGAACTAAAATTGTTCTTTCTATTAACAGAGACTAGCTGCTGGTGAAGTTGGAAAGAAGAATTTATATCTAGCAATCAAGTCAATAAATTGAATGAATTTCGTAGTATGTGATTAGATAAGTCGGTAAGGTACATATTAATAAGGTTAGTATACAAACATATAACACTAGAAATATCTCACCCGCTTCTCTATGACCTTAATCAACCTGATCATCGAATATCCAAGAATTCAAATATTTGTGGAATTGGAAATTCTGCGCCTTTGCACTTTCAGCTGTATTTCATTCGCCAAGCGTTGGATAGTAGCGAATCGAACACACTATACCAGTTGTTCAAACAAACGGGCAGCACTTGCGGTGCAACCCTGCGCTAACATATCCGCCAACACATGTGTAACTGTATTGCGCTTCTTTTTTTTTGTGGTAATTTCAGGTCTTAAGTTTTAAAATAAAAAATTATTTTTATTATTTTAGACATTCACAATAGTAAAATTGGACTAAAATATGTGAAACCAAACTGGGTAGCGTTGAATATAGCTGTTATACCACTTTAATGCAGTATCCGCACACACTCTTTGAACGAATTCAACTCGCTAACTTTGTTGTTGTATTCACTTGTACATTTTTGACAAGAGAGCAGCGCCCAATGTATATTATATTACATTATATGTACCATATCGTGACTTCAAGCCAGCTGTATATCAGTTGCTTAACAGCGAACTTTCTTCTATAACCTTCAACTTCGGTTAAATTAAATCTTTACTGAATTATTTTCGAGCTGTAAGTAGATAATATTATCAAAAAACACATGAGTAATTTTTGTGTAGAAATTGTTTTTTGCACAAAGTTTGGTCTTAAAAACGAAGGTATTTTACATGCCAGACTGATAAATTGGACTAAAACTATAGTATGAAAAAAATCGGAACACTAACGAATAAGTACGGGTTTTAGTAATAATTCGACTCGGGAGTCATCTAGCATTATCATCTATTTCGAATATAGTTATAAATCTTATCAAATATATTTCTAATGTAAACCAGATCAGGCAATTAATCTAAGTTTCAGCGTCGAGTGTTGAGTTTATTCATCGTGCGTAAATAGGGTATGTTTTTAAAAGTATAGAAATTCCTTGAAGGTTAGCCTTAAAGCCTGTTGTCAAAGTAAAAGAGCTTTATTTGATATTTATTTTTATAAAAGTGGAAAAATGTTTACTAGAAAAATCTTCAAAAATGGAGGAAATTTATTTTCAATTTATTTTCATTGGTACAATACAGTTGATTGTAAGCGTTATAAGTAAACGATTTTTAATTTTTTGATTCCTCATGTCATGTCATCATTCGTCGTAAGTGCTAAACGATTCCAACAGAACATGGTTTCAACAGCAACATACCATAGGGGTCGTGAAGCCATAATTTTATTACAACGAACCTGTCGTGACCGAATATTATATAAATAGCCCTATCAGTGAACCACCTAGGTCAAGTGATTTGACCCCGTTAGACTACTCTGATGGGGTACGGTAAGACAATGTGTTGGAAACCAAGGTTCAACGAGTTATTATCCGGCTTTATGGGGAAAGGTGTTTGGTGTGAAAGCCCAAATTGAACCGGCAGTATGATCTTCATAACACCCAGTTGTAATGGCAATTCATCCCAAATTCTCCTGAAACACTAAACACATGAATAATATTGTCATTCTTGATGAGGTGGGTGGTGTTATACACTGAACTCAACATTTGAAATATTTTACTATAATCATGTCATTTAATGTGGAATTATAAGTGTTGCGAAGAGTTCACTGTCACCAAAATATACTTAACTGTTTCAATACTTTATTGATACTTCAATTGAAATTGTACAATGGATAGTATTAATGAAACAAAGTCTGCATTCTTTCTTTGAAGTCACAATGAACTTCTGAAAGGATGAGAGAAATATATAATGAATAAACTTTTGAAATTCTACAAATATAGCGAGATATTCCTACGCATAATAAATTTCGATTTTCAATCCAAAGTAATAGAAATTTAAAAAATACAACTGCTATAACATTTATGTATTAATTCTCTCTGAGAAAAGCATTCAAGTTATAAGCGTCAAAATAAGTGCAAGCCACGCAAAACCTTAAGCAACATAAGCCGGTGAAACGGCAAGTAAAACGACGAAAGAAGTATCTAGCAGCACAGTTATCGCATCGTTATGTTGCGCTTATGCATTGAAACTTTTCTTTTAACTCGTATTTATCTCATCTCGCCGCAGGTTGGGATTATGCAAAAAGTTTTTTTCATTAATTTTCGAGATACTCTGCGGTTCCGCTATTTTTCTAGCAGACATATCTACTTATTTGGCTGCGTAAATTCCGTTTTACACTTTTTATTTGTACTGCAAATCCGCAAGAAAAGCCGGAGCGATTGAAATGCAAGCAGAAATAAGAAGACAAAGCTGCTTGCTGTAATGCGACATGTTGGTGGTGATTTTTCGACTATTTCTCTTTCCCTTCTTGTTTTTTTTTTTTTCTTGTTGTGCCACAAGTGCGACCACGGCTCTGACCGAGGCTTGCGGTGGCCGAAATGCAACACTGCTGCATACTTGTCTGCTCCGCAAGGAATTGAAATGTTGAAATGTTTTGCTGTATGTAGCGATTTTTTTCTACTCGACGCAGAACTCGGTTTTCTTTAGAGCGAGTAAAGTTTACTTTTTAAATTTGCCGCACATTCATGTTATTCGGTGCCAGATTTTGTCTGCCACACAGCGTGTACACCTTTGAAATGCGCTTAACCCTGCCTTGCATCTCCTAGCGTCCGCTGTTAATTTTTCTATGCTACTTATTGTTTTTGCTTTTACAAATTTCTTGTTACTTCGGAAGTGTAAAAAGTTTGATAGTTTGTACAAGGTTTTATTGCACATCGATGGCAGAGTCGAAATCTTCTGTTTTCACTTCGGCTCTGTGATACATACCCTCAAGTTTAAGTTTACATGTATATATGTATGTATGAAACTGTGTTCCAGTCCATCTGAGCGCACCTTTGCATGAAACTTTATTGATATTTCTTTAGTTTGGGCACAAGTTTTTGTGGAACAATGCCGGCAGTGCGGAGTGCTCTACTACTCTAGTCTTTCCCCAATAGTCACATTCTTCATGCGAAAGTAATAAAACTCGGTTTTTATATTTTTATATGCACAATTTAATTGATCCTGTGTGCTATTGGAGATTCTTTCTAAATTGTTGAACACAATATTTAAGTTACAATAGGGATGGAAAATGCAACAGAGGAGATTTGTGGAAATCTGAGGAAGGAAAAAGTAGTAAGCTACCATCTGCAGCTATTTATTTTACCAGCACTTGAACAATTTTAAATTTAAGTGGGTTGAGTGAGCTTTAATTCCTCACCTTTCCTCCTAATTTAATTAAAATGATAGAATAAATTTCTCCGACTTCTTGTAAAAATCTTCACGAAACAAAGGAGCTCACATATGTATGGATATGTTACACTAAACATAAATTTTGATGAACTATTTTAATAACACTTGACATGCATATTGAAGGTATTCTCTTTCGTCTACCAGAATACTGCCAAACAGAGATATAATATTTAGATATAATATTATTCAATATATCCGCTATAATTTAGTATTCCTTGAAAAAAATAATATCTAAGTATATAAGAAAATATTATCTTACTCGAATTCGTTAATTTTTGCGTGAGAGACTTGAGAGAGACTTCCGTTTAATATAACAGAATCAGCGTCTGCCGCTGAGAGCGAAGGTTTAAAAAATTTAATTCTCACCACACTCCGTACTATTTATATATGTCAATTCTACTTGTTGATTTGTCTAGCATCCGAACTGAGCGATTGTTTAAATTATTAACTTCCATCCAACTTAAAATCCAATATAAAAACAATTAGAAATAAAGAGTTAAACATTGAATTTCTGACTTCAAACCTGCAGCACTAATATATGTTTTATGTTGTATGGAAATAGATGTTGTATAGATGGAATAGATGTCTAAACAATAAACATTAACTTATGGACCTGTGGACCTGTGGACAATTCTAGCCTGAGAGGAAATGGAGACTATTCATCGTTTTGTAAAATGAATGCTGCAGGCAGAACTCTGCATATTGAGTCTTTAAAGTGTTATAAAAAACCGTTATTCTTTTTCAAGCAACACATTTAAAACATTCGCACTGAATAAATTGTTGGGGTAGCTATAGTTGTGGATGGAATCTCATAACTCAAGATCAGCAACATTATCTCTATCTCAACTCATAACAATAATAGTTATTATCGCCGTCACTTCAATGCCACTTGTTACTAGAAATTTCAAAGAAAGTCTTATAATTCTGATAACACAACCTACAAATTTTTGACAGGTTGAGTTGTGTTCAATAAGTTGTAAATTTTCAACTCAAGTGGAGTTGTATTGTAAATTATTGCTCTTGATGCAATTTTCCAATGGATTTTAAAAGCTATGAATTGCTTTATGGCTCCCATTTACTACTAGCTGTTTCAGCCGATATATTCACTTGATATATTTTTGTTAAGATCAATAGATTTACATCAAATAACTCGAGCAAAAGAACGAGTTTTATTAAGCTAGACGAGCTATACTTTTGAAGAAATAATTCCAGTTTTTATAGGGTTGGTATTACTTTGTGTACATTATATTATATATATTTACTTAAGGCTTTGATTGAGATTCTCTTCTTAATTTCACAAGTTGTTAAATAGATTCCAAAAAGCTGGTGGATATTTTTCGCATCCTGCTTGTAAGTGAATTACACTTCCATGTTAGACATTGCTTCCTGGAGGCTAAAGGCATTTCAGAAATATCTTCTTCTATAATTTGAAGTTTTATGCTGGATAGGATTAGTACTTGTGATGCATGTGGAAGTCAATCAAAAGATGTATTGGGATGGCATTCAAGACATTCAATTATCACAAAATTAGCTTTAAACTTTAAAAGTTGCTTGATTTCCTGTGGCCGAGAATGTCTTCTCTCCTAAATAAACCTACCAGAGGGAATGTATTATTTTTACATCACCTAGAAACTTAATGTATATAATATAGTAACACCTCCAAGTATAGTTAATAAGTTCTAAATAATTTTCTCTTTTAAAATAATAGTTCCTCAAATACACAAAATATAATCTAAGAGCATTAGATCCGCTGACTAAAGAGACAACCTGTCAGCGCGACACTTAAATTGGAAGTAACAAAACTAATTGCTTTACTAGAAGTTTAGAAGAAATCGCAAATTAAATGAAACCGAAGAAAAACTTTATTAAACGAAGCATTTAAAAGCAATACATATCGCGTAATCCTCTTTGCTGCACCAAGCTCACACACCATGCACAAGCAGCGCAGTGAATATGTCAATTATTTAGACGGCCAACAATTTGGAGCGAGCAACACGAAGCGTTTGTAATTAAAAAGTGATGAACTCACCAAGAAAGCAAGAGCGTGCAGAACTCTGACAAAATCCCATTTAACTTCATCCATTCAACCAGCCAGTGTGGCATGTCGAATTGTTAGTCTTCGGTGGCAAACATCGAACATGGCAGCGGGGACGTGTGGCAGCAAATGCTATCCCTAATCAAATCAAGTCGTTGCGAAATGATTTTTTAAAACAATTTCAACTACTCAATTACAACATCTTAACAACATTTCGCAACTCATCTGACTAGCTTCCGTGTGACTGTGTGTGTGTGTGTGTATGTGTGTGCGCAAGAGATGAGAATACTCATAGATGGCCCCGTGTGATTGCGATGTACGAGAGGTTGTGCCATAAATGACAGCACAGTAAAATTGGCTGAAGCGGCAGCCAACTGTGGCAGCATGTTGCACGTTTCTGTCTGACGTGACGCGCAGGTGGTAACGGCTTTGTATGCTGCCACAGCTCACACACTCACACACAGCTTCAGGCGCATTCACAATCGCAGCTGTATGCACTCACGTATTTACACGGATGTATAACAGAGTGTTGCGGCCGGGTGTTGCTTCGACATTTCGCTTAGCTGGGCATGCAATTATCCAATGCTGACAGTTTTAATTGAATTTTAATTTGCAACAAATTGTTGCTTTTGCTAGTTTTTACAAAGTTAGATATGTTGTTACATTTTAGCTACCGGACCAAATACCTGCGGCTGTCAGCCAATGAGCCAGTGTTGAGTAAGGCTTGGTAGGGTTCAGGCACGTACTCACTTCGGAGGCTAGGTGTAGTTGCAGTGCCTGAAGAGCCAGCGGCAAAGCGCCTGTTGATTACAGGAAAATGTTGTCAAAATATTTGTCGTAAGGTTGACATTTGTGCAAAAATGAAAAGACTGAGTGAAGTGTTCGCCTTGACTTGTAAATACATTTTGCCAAGAACTATGCGAGCGAAAGAAGACTGTGATCTCTGCGAAAACGTCTCAAATCGATCCATAGTCTGGACGCAGTTGGAAATGTCTAGACCCTGTCTAATGTTCGGAAATCTTACGTGCGTCATCAGTTCAATGTATCCAGATCACGATGTCACCGAGCCAACTCCTAGTGGTTTCTTTTCCACTTTGATAGCCGCTGACGAAGGTGGAGAGAGAAGTATCGATCAACTCAAGTTCCATACTGCAAGACCACTGCAATGCTTTTTAAGCAACGCCATCAAAGCAGAAAGAGGTTTTCTGCTGATAAATGCAGGATCCACTACGATACCAGTGTTGAGGTACCATCCCTTTACTCACCCACTGTGTGCTCACGACTAATGAAAGTATGCTTAGCATCATTATTAATTGCAACAAGCTACTGTGTGATAAAACTTGTTTGGGTACCTGGTCTGAGCGTATTATTATTATATTTTATTATTCGTAGGAAATTGTAAGGCTAATGAGCACTCTCATTTTCAATATCGTCAGCCTGGGAACGTTCGGTCGTCCAATGTCTTTTGAAGGTCCTTCTGGCCTAAGGGACATCAAAAAGATCCATTGAATTCCTTGATCTCGTAAAGGTTTATCTTAAACATGTTGTAGTCGTGCTAAAAGGTCATTGTCCAATGGATATATATACGATGAGGCTAAATATACTAATTAATTTTTTACGTCATACTACATCAACAAGGATTGTTGATAATTCATAGCAACACACATCCTAAAATCTGCAAGACCTCACACGAATAGGGAATATTTATTTAACATTTAATAAAGCCCAATACTTTAACCAATTTTTGACGCCCAAACCATACTTATAAGGTTTATAAGCAGATGACAATTCAAACTCTGCCTGATACGACCTCCAAGGTCATCAAATCCATCACTATGAAAGCCAATTTTATGAGGATAAAGGTTCGCATATTTTCATAGTTTCCAGATAACTTATATGACAGCTTATTAAAACTACTTTCAGTACAACTCATTCCTTCAAAGAGTTAATGGGCATCATAAAGTGGCTATAAGCCTAAAGGGCAGAATACTTCACTTGAAGAAAGGTAATATTTTCTTACACTCAGGCATTACACTTAGGTGTGAAATTTAATACCTCCCTTCTTCACAGTTGCATAAAGTTCGAAGCACGAAGCAGCGCGAAGTTCTGTTTTTCTAATAAGAGAATTGAGCATCGCTTTCCTATTTTACTATAAGTGGTTATAAGTGGTAAAGCGTTTACCTTTATTTCAGAAATATAAGGACTGTAGGTATCAATAAGTTTTACAAATTCCGAAGAGCTGGATGTTTGTTCGGCAAAACGAACGATTACTTTCTTGCGAAATGACAGCGAACACATCTAACCGCTGCATCATGTCAACCGAAGTGAGACATTCTAGAATGGCTTCCTGATAAAAATGAAAACTGAAACTCTGTTTTCGCTAGCTTATAAAAAAGATTCTCGATAACTTCTGAGTACTCGCTAAAACAAGCTTTTGAACAACCAAAAAGGATCAAAAGCTCAAAGCTCTTTCTAGTGAGCTGATTTGGCTGACTGTTGATAACCTAAATTTCAGCCAATAAATAATTTAATTATGCAAAATCTACAAAATTAAACTAAATGGAAAACCACTTCATTTTGGTAAACTTTCGAAGCTAAAACCTTTGAAATTCATAAAGTCGCTCGTTATGTTAAAAAGTGGCTCTTCATGTAGAAATTTACATTTGTGTGTCCTTCCAAAAATGCACAATGTTTGCACACATTTGCATACGAATACCAAAGCTGGAACATTTACATAAGTAAACAATTATGATTACGCCCCATTTGTGGCTACACAGGCGCATGCCAACAACACACTCACGCCCGGGCGCAAGCAGAAAATGCAAGTGATTTGGTAAAAGCGTCTGCATAATGTAGCATGAAAGTGCATTTGTATTTCACACACACACACACACACACACACATACACACAATCAGAACTCATCAGAGGCCAAACTAACACAACTGCTAAACTATATTAGTGCAAAAAATGGAATTTTCAATAATAACATGCATGCACCTTGATGTAATAACGACCCCTATTCTACACCCTACTCACCTTTACTTCCCTCTCACCTTTGCCCACACTCACACATACACGTGCACTCGCTTACGCAGTTCTGTGCCTCACGAGCCACTTCGATGAGCTTGACACGCTTGACTGGCAGCGCGAGCGCATCATTGCTTGCAGTTTTGCACCGTTGTTGCGCCTAAATGTATGCAAAACTTTTCTTCTGCACCTCATTGTGTGCACAATTGAACAGAACGGAAAATTGCTAATGCAGGCAACCGCAGGTGTGTATGTGTAGCAACAGTCTTTTAGGCGCACGAAGGCTCCCTTGTAGTGCTTGCACACTGCACTGCTAGCTTGCTGGCAAAAGAATTTACTCTCGTAAGTAGAGTAGAAAAATATGCGTGGATTTCATTTATGAATACGAAATTACTTGAACAGAAGCACCGCACGGAAGTGGAAAAAGAATGTCAAGCACGTGAAGTTGCGAATGCGCGGCAACAACAACAGCAAGAGTTAAGTAGTTGAGCAAGTGCTCTTCGATGTGCCAAGTGCCTACAGTTTCTCCACAAAGTTTCTTATGCCTTGCATTAGCTATTTAGCATTGCAAAGTTTTGCCTTTGCATAAGATTGTGCAATCATTGCATGGCACAGAAGTGTAACTTCATTATTAGCCTAATCGATGAACAAACGGGTTACCCAAGTAGCGGACTTTGGTTGTGTAAAAGGGGTTTTCACTAATAGACTCGTTTCGAATATTTGACTATATTTTATAATTAAGAAAGGAAATTTGGACTAAATAAAACTTAATTAAAAATTAAAAATTAAAAAAAATTAAGGCTTAAACTTAAATGCAAATGTAAACTCAAGTTTAAACTTAAAATTTAACCTAAACTTTAACTTAAACCTACACTTAAACTTAATCTCAAACTCAAACTTAATCATAAAATGTACAAACTAAATTAAAATTATAATTAAAAGAAGAATTAAAATTAAAATGAAATTATAATTCGAATTCAAATTAAAAGTATAATAAAAAAAAAATTAAGGAAATGATAATTAAACTTAAACTTAACATTAAGAAATAAATAAAAAATAAATAGTAATAAATAAATAGATAAAATATAATAGATAAAATGCAATTAGGGAACAAAAAATGTAAATAAAGAACAAAAACTTTAATTAAATTGAAATTAAATATGAACAGTCATTAGCAATGAACTTAACTTAAGCGTAAACATTATATTAACATTAAAACTGAAATTACAGGCAGAAACATAATTAAAGTTAAATATGACCTTTAACGTATACTTAGACTTGGACTTAGAGTTAACCTTAATCTTAAACTTCAATTTGAGCTTGAACCTGCCTTCAAAATTTGAACTTAAATTTATATTAAATTTATTTATTATAATATTTAAATTTTATATAAATTAATGTAAAATATTAAAATTAAAATTAAATTTACAATTAAACTGAAAATCAATTGAAACTAAAAACAACATTTAAATTCAAATCAAAATAAAATGTGAAATTAAAATGGAAGTAAAAGTTAAAGTTGAAACTAAATTTACAATTTAGATTTGAATTTAAAATTTAAACCGAAATGAATACTAAAATTTAAATTAAAATTATAATTCAATTAAAATGATAATAAAAATTAATGTGTTAATTAAAAATTTAAATTCAGAAAATGAAAATTTTAATTGAAATTGGAATTAAAATTAAATTGAATTGAAAAAAATTTTCATTTAATTTTTAAATTGAGAAAAAAAACTAATTAAAACTTTTAAAATTAAATTAATTAAATTTTTTAATAAAATATAAATTAATATTAATTCAAATTAAAAATTTAATTTAAATTGGAATTAAAATTAAAATCAAAATCAAAAGTAAAGCTGAAATTTAACATTGACATTAATAATAACATTTAAATTAACATTCAAATTAAAAACAGAAAATTGAAAAATTAATATTAAATTTAAAAAATAAATAAAAAAAATTTAATATTGAAAATTGAGAATTCGAAATTAAAATTGAATTTATATTAAAAAATGTACACTCGTACTTCTTTAAAAAGCATCTGCCTTTAAAACAAAAACGGAAGTAAACTCCAATAACTATATATTTATATACAAATGTATATTGTATACATACTAACCTAAATTGTAACTCCCATTCATTTTATTTGCTCGCCACCATATGTCATAAACGCCATTGACATTTAGTGTTACACTTTGTATGCTCTCCAAATACATACAATACTCGTAACCAATTGACTTTTTCATTGTGTAACAGTTTGTTGCGACACTTGCCTCGCTCGCTTAATACAAATTGCTCCACAGCAATAACAACAATAACAACAGCTTGGTGCCCATTTTAGTCCGTCGATCGCCATTTCGGGCAATTTATGTATTAACTTTTTTGCCAAAAAATTTCAAATAACAAAAAGCTTAAAACGAAAGCAATAAATAACAAAAAATTGCTCCATTTACACACACACATACACATACACACAAACACATAAACATGCACATAATGTTTCAATAAGAGCACGTTTGGAGCATATGAAGGCACGTCATTTTATATAATACTTTACATCTGCACTGCAAGCGTTGACCATTTATCAAAATCGCCCTTGCCATATTGTGCGAAGTTTTATTATTTGAGTACGAGGAGTATTTTATTTCGTGACGCGTACGCATACACACTTGTGGCACCGTGTAAGCGTGGCACATTGTAAGATGCTGAAGCGAACGCTTCGTCTTTGACGTTTCTCTTTTAATAAATTCAATTTTTTTTTTGAGTGGCAGGCACAAGTGGGAGCGCCGGCTACCAAACAACTGTTTGCAATTTGGTTTATATTGGTTATTATAATGTATGTATCTTTGTTGAGTGGTTCAGTTGAACTTGTTACCTGCTCTGAGGATTCCACATACACCTATTTTAACAGAAAAACTCAACAGCTACTAATGCGTAGGACAGTACTAAATACTAAAGGGCGCTTAAAGCTCGATAGCATTTTAAAATTGTTTCTTTTGTGGGAAAAATGTATAAGTTAAATCAAAGCCAAGTTCTTTAGTCCCCACCTTCACATACACTCATACGAAATATTTAATGTAATGTAACTAATTTCTCTATCAAAAGGCACATGTAGCTCATATGTGAGTCACCTTCTATAAGTATAGTTACTGTTTCGGTATTCAGTACGTACACAATCCTCAGCGAATATAAGGAAGTGAATAGAAAGCTTGATGCAAGCTATATAAATTAGCTTAGCATGAGCTATCACTTTGCCTCAGTCTCATTAAAATTGGATAACCCACGAGTTACAAAATAATGTGACTACAAGTCATGAATTATAAACATGTAGATACCAGCTTTCCTCATAGCTTCTTCATTCACTTTAATGAAAAGTGTTTGCTCATCATTTCCATTGCCATGGTTAATTGTCTTAAGACCCTATATATCACCGGGGAAGTCTTCAAATATAGGTTTACCCTATTTTGGAATGGCATTTCTTCAAGCACAACAAAACACAAATAGTCTAAGGAATTTACAATAAAGTGTTACCCCAAGTCCAAGATTTTAAAAAATGTATTATTTTTGGCTTAAAGTAAGATTTATGGTCTTAAAAATATTACTCAATTGCAGAATAGTGAAAAAAATGCCGCTGCAGCGTCGAGGCGTTCGGGTAATCAGTAAACGTGTGAGTAAAGTCAGTCACTTCAAACGTGTTTCTCTCCAAACCACATTCTTCAAACGCTGACGATGGTAAACCCTTGCTTCATGGCAATATTATCTAGTAAATTACATACGAAATTTCTTTATTATTGCAATTTTTACTTGCTAACAGCAACTCTTATGTAGATTAGTAACCCCTTTTTTACTTTGTTTCAGATAGCACTAGCTGCTAGAATCTGCGTCGCCCAAAAAAGGTGATTCCGAAAATTGGCCCAGTAGCCGCCATTTTGTATCAATTTATCAGTATAAAAAAATTTCAATAAAAAAAAACATGTTTAGGAAATTCTGAAAGAGGGAAATTGGATTTATTTTTCTTACTCCCAGAATAAATTGCCAAATGACCTACCCCCTTAAGAGCTCTCTGTAGAGGGTCACAATTTCAACCACTCGATATATTTGTATAGCAGTACCGACACCTACTGCAAAAGATCGGCATGGCTTATTTTATTTTTATATATTATTCGAAAAAATGGAGGGCCCCTTTAAATTTGTAGGCTAACTCTGATATATTTATTTAATAATATCTGAAATACACAAGGAGCAATAGTTCTGCTGGAAATTAAGATGAAAAACTAAAATTTTAACAGTTTTGAAAGAGTAGATGTTATCTTAGCCCCTACTTAACTGATTTCCGCACTTTCGGGTTGCTTTATACTTTTTATATCGGTAGCCCTAAAAAAATTAGGTAAAAGTATTAGAATTAATTTCATACCATTATAGACGAAGCATTGAAGAAGTTGCTCTATACCTTCTTCAAACCGCCAATATATAGCGCTTTCCGTCACCGTCACCGTATGTATCTGAGTATATGAGGGTTAATGTTAAAGTGGATATGGAGACTGATCCTCGTTTATAGTTACCACACTTTGAAGGTGTAGACAAGTTCTTTGTGATACCAAAACTTAATTTTCCTAACGGCTCAAAACCCACAATTCCTGACTTTCAATTGCATAGTAGAGAGCAATTTTAGATATATTTCCGTCCTTGAACTGAGAAAATGTAAAATTCGCAATTCCAATTTAAATGTCTCACCAACATTTTTAAACTTTATACCGATGCCGTGACATCACTTGAAATTTGCCAATTCTTCAACGAACCAAATTCGTGAATAAGTAGTATTACACAAATTCCAAACAGACCAAACTCACGCACGCATCCACCGAAGGACACAACGATCAAAATACTGATTGGCCCTTACACAAAAAGTGAGTACAGTTATATACTAGATACTACCGCCAATGTATTCCACAAAAAAAATTCAAGTCACGACAGAAAAAGTGATAGCGGGAATCGATTTCAAATCGAAATGAGGTAACATCTGAGACCAACGAGATCAACAGATGCATTTCGAGCAGGATGTGCCACTGATTTATTGCCAGCAGACGCGCCAACAAGCGTCTAACTGGTAAACAACCAAGCAAACAAACTTTATCTACATACAAACATGCATATGCGCTAGGCACTCAATGCCACCCACAGCCTGTCGTGTTCCAATGACCCCGCACATTGGCTGGTGGGTCAAAATTTACCGCTACCAACCGCTTAGAGCCACAAACGAAGCAAACACGGTAGCTACCCCTCGGGCAATGTTGTTATTGCAGCAGAAATTGGTGGCATTTTTTAACTGCTGTTGCTGGCTACCAACGCTTCGGCAGTGACGATAAAAAATCTCAACCGCATGCTGCAGTTTATGGGAGACAGCTGGTACGCGTGGCCTTGCCACAGTCACAGCCAATGCTGCTCACATACCAGCGCGGCGGCCGCAGCCACCAGCAGCAGCGTTGAATTATTTGTTGCATTCCCGTTTTGTAAGTTGGTCACTTTGTCAGCCAGAGCTGGGAGTGGTGTTTGCATGCTTTAGGGTCTGAAGTGCATACATAACTAGAGTAGTTGCAAGTATCTGTCTATGTGTGTGTGTGTGTGTGTGTGTGTGTATGTGAGTAAGAGATAGGTGCACTGAATTTATTCCGGCAATCGCGTCAGGCATGGCAGCCAGGTGCTGCATGCAATGACATCACGTTTCAAAATATAAGAACACACAACTCAAAAATATTTATACGGATACATATATGGGCGCATGGTACTCCACCAGGAAACCTGAAATGATTGGCAAATGTTTCTTTGTTATGGCAATGAAAAATTCTAGGAACAGCGATCGAGACAGTGACAACTGACTGTGATCAGGTAGGAGGTCCATTGATGACACAGATTTTGGCTTAGCCACTCATTAAGATTCTTCTTAGCTTTTTAGGGTATTTGTTTTTTGGAAGATCGTGGAAATATTTAAAATCTTTAAAACCCTCATCATCAAAGCTTTTCTAAATTCACTCAAAGTGTAAACTTCTTGACCTATTGAGGAGAGTTACATTTTAATAGTACTGCGAGAAGTTAAAATGACCCACATATTGAGTAAAATAGATCGTGTCAATATTTTCTACCAAGGCAAGAGTAAGTCCTATTTTTGTCCGATTATTACTATAAATTCTTGCACATATTTTCCTATGAGGTATCCTGCAATAAACACAACCTCATACTTTATCAGGCAATGAATTTAATGCAAGTATCCGCTAGTATCCGGTGAGTAGATCAGTGTGCCGTAGAAGTGTAGAACAAGTGACCGACCCTTCGAGTACTTGTATTGGAAATGTTCGTAAATGTTCCAGCACATATCTACATGCTTACCAATTTCTTCTCATTTACAGTGCTGTTGTTGTTGTCAGTTGTACGTCGAAAAGCGCTGAAATTGGTTTCGGCGAATTGACGGAATAATAGATGCTACAATCTTTCCATGTTAGCAATGAACAGTAGATACACATTCTTTTCTTGTATTTAAATAGTGCATGGAGGAGACAAAAAGAATTCGGTATTTCGGAATTTAAATCTTTTAAATATTGGTAAAATATTATCAGAAGACACTTCAGCGGAATTTATTTTTGCTTATATAGATTAAAAGATCCCCTCGATAATAGCTTAATTATGAAGACAATTTCTGCAACGTTCCTCGTATGAGGAATGAATTCCATTGACGGGTACTAGATGAAATTTTCTCGCATTCATCTCGTATTGAGTTCGTGTTAAGAAGCAGGTAGCCCGCAAGCAAAAGACAAGCTTAATGAACTTCTTATGGCACACTGCATTCACGAAAATAGAGAAAAGGTCCGAATTATTAGAACTTTCCGACCTATCGGAAATTAGTGTAAATATTATTACGCCCCTGTGTAATATTCGGACAGCACAACAACCAACCAACCAACCAGTATGGAAACCAGAGGAAACCGTGTTGCACTTTTATTCATGTCATAAAACGACAAGATAGTGGAAGGAAGACCCCTTTTAGGGAACCGCAATGGTCTAGGCTTTCGCCATTACGAATAATTTCTACTATTGTCGACATAATGTGGTAAAATCTAGTGATCCTGGCATGTTCGTGATGAGGGTAAGATTTTCTATACTAATTATTGTTCGGCAACTTACTCGCGTTGAGCTAAGATGACCGAAGTTTGTTTAATTCTGGAGTATCTGCCAAATAAGAAATATCTGGAAAAATATCTAGAAATATCTGAAAAATCTGGTAACATATTTACATATTATATAAAAACCATGCGTCAAGTTGTTGGTCCGCAATTAACTCCTAAACTGTTTGATCTAACTTGAAAGAGATATATCATTATTTCCACTAACTCCGTTTGGAGCGTAGGGTCAAAAAGACATTATAGTTTATATCTCAATTTATAGTAGCAATATTTTTCTTACTATTGCAAAAGAGTATAATAGCTTTGCTCACTTAGCGGTAGTTTGTAACATCTAAAACTCGAAGACTCGAAACCGAGATAGATACAGAGTTATACGTATATATATTCAAATGATCAACATGACTAGACGAGTTGACATCCGGGTAACTGTCCGTTCGTCCGTTTGCCCTTGCGAACAATAACTTGAGTAAAACTTAAGTTGTCATGATAAAACTTGGTACACGTGTTCCTTGGTGTTCTCAGGAGGTTGGTATTCCAAATTGTCGAATTGCGATTATAACCATTCCCACAAAAGACCCTTAAGCGAAAACATATAAAGTGTTATAACTAAGCCAAAGACTAAGATAGAAAAATATAATTTGTTACAGGGCAAGGACGAGGTAGGGAGAGGTAACTGTTGTTTAAAAAGTTTAAAATGTTGGTATTGCTCCGCCCCCTCTCACAAACCACTAAAGCTATATCGACCCAACTTGCTGAGAACAAGTCTTCTTGGCACTTCTTACACCACCAGCACCTCTTACAGTGTGAAAATAGGTGAAATCATAGAATAACCACGCTCACCTTCCATTTAACGATTATGTTGAAAGCTACTAAAAGTGAGATAACTCACTAAAGAAACACGTCAGAAGCTTTAAAATTTAAAGTAAATATGGCAGAGCAGGGCTGTATAGGATAATTGGTCCCATAATTAATGCTTAATTTATATACAGCAAAGAGAAAGTATCAAATCAAATGTAAAAATGTGTTAGAAGTAGGTGTGGTTGTGGTCCGATTTCTCCCATTTTCACACAGTAGGAATGCAATTATATTTATTATGCGTCACATTTAGTTGAATTTGGTGCAGTAGTTCCTGAGATATGGAAACTGAGAATGGAAACCTTACCCCAGAATATTTTCATTTACTTATTTAGTTTGTATGCAATTTAATTTTATTCAAAGGCAACGGAATTTTGTTTACCGTCATTCTTGATTATTGGATGCATGTTAGAAAATTATTATCCGAGTAGCGTAACATATCCGTCTCTTTCTGCTTACCAACTCAACAACAATCTTCCAAGTGCAAGTCTTAGGTATAGAACGGACCTTAACAACAAGAAGAACATAGGAGAAAACTGGAAGAGACAGACAACATTGTTAACTTTGCGAGTACCAGTGATAGTTGATTAGATTTAAGAGCTAGTTAAGTAAGCTAGTTAGTCAAGTTGACCTCTGAATTAGCCAGATCTCTGCAATAAGATCATATATTGTAATGAAAGAGCTAGAAAATGAAAAGGACAAGTTTGAAAAGTTTTTTGTTGCATCTGAAGCGGAGGCTATACAATATCCGTTTGATCGGAAGGGAACTCCAGTGAAACTACCAATTAAGGACCATCCACAAAATGCTTATCTGGCATAAGCATATTCATCGAGAATATCGACCTATATCGAGCTATATCGAATATCGAACTCAGTGGGGAGGATTACTAAGGTCCCATAACGTCTCCTGTCCGAAAATGGGGGCAGAGCACAACTCTCAAGCCATTCCACTAACTATAGCTAAAAAGCAGTATTCTTCTTAAAGTCTAGTCCTAAGATAAGTTCTTGATCTTACACAAGTTGAAAAAGGTCTTGCTTTAGACTTTTGAATACATTTATAAAGTACATATTTTTTTGCATCGACTGTCGCTATATATTGCCATACTGTAAAGGGGCGCCATTTAATATAGCTATGTAAATATGTTTTCACGTCTTTTTCTGCTTTCTTCATGCCAAGGTTTACATACTATGTATACATTTTTCGATTTGGCGTTGCGTCTGCTTGCGTGGATTAGGTGTGTAAGCTTGTGCAAAGTACATATTTGCGAACTCAATATTTCACCTCAATAAAGCGAAACTCATAAATCAAGAAAACTCATAAATCTTTAATTCCGCAAAGAGTTGTCGGAAAAGGAAGAAGAAATGAGTAAATCCGCCAGCAGTCATTGTTTGATAAAAGGTGCGAAAATTAGGCTTATGTGAAAAGTAATGAATGAATAAGTGAATTTCATATAGGCGATGATTACCATTGAACGAAAATTGCCAGAGAGCATAGTCAAATTAATTAAAGAGAATAAATTGAGTCTCTAAGTTATTAACCATCTTCAAGAAACGTATGTGGAAGTAAATAGAGCCTGCGTTGTAAAAAAATATTTTCAAACATTTTAACGGGTTTTGTTATTTTAACTCTTTAAATTTTCAGAAAATATATTAAAATGCTACTTTATGTGATAGAATAATTATATTTCTTTTATATTTCTACTTCTTATATAATAGATTAGGCACGGCAGATTTGGGCAGATAAAATATTTTATAAGACACAGAATTTAGGAGAAATGTTTAAAAGGTAATTATTTTTTATTATAATCTATTACAATTGCATTGAATTTAGAATGTAGATTATTATCAGTTTAATGTTTGGCTCAGCTTCTCTTTCTACGTGCATCTCGTCTCTCTCAGCAAGCCGTACGGTAGTGGTATATAATGCCTCTTCTTCGTTTTATAGACTTTTGACTGGAACTGATTTCAACACTCTAATTTTTATTTGCCTCACGGATTCGAATGGTGTTATACTCAAGAAATGTAAATTCTCTTAGACTTTAGAGGGGTCGTAATAATGTTAATCTTTGCTGTAATAAAAACTTACTATACTGGAACTATATGGAATATTCTCAGCTAAGCAAGGCTAAGCAGCTTTTTGATATTTAGTGCGGCTTTTAGTCTAAACTCAGATTTGAAAGCTCTTATTTGCCGATTTCATTCACATCTTAGAAATTTCTAAACCTGAAAACTGTTATTTACCTCACGTTTTAAATTGGAAAACGCTTTCTTCATATGAGACCATATTTTTAGCTTCATATAATTGGACTAGAACAAATTCTAATAATTTAACTCGGGTTGCTTTATACACTTTATCGTTCATGCAGCCCATCTCTCTTTAAAACAGTGAATATCAACTAGTAATCCTAAAATCATAATGATCATTCTATCGCGTCATTTTTTGCCGTTTCTAGGGTTCCAATTCCCCAACCAAGGGCGGTATGTAAACACTCGGTTGTACTAATCAACTCAAGAACAATACAGTCTAGATTGTGAAGCGCAATGTCATAAACAAAGCGGCATGTCAAACTTTCATACTAATTGTAAACAAAGCTTTACCCTCCTTTGGCTTATGACGTCACGATCTTATGTATTTTATGTCAAATACCCCTGAAAAAGTAACGAGACGAAACTGTCTGTTTTCTTTAGTCCACCCTACTATACTTTTCAATGCACATAATTAGTGTTTCAATACATATTGTAAAGTATCTGTATCAAGCTAGTATCTGAAATATAACCAGGAGGGGCAATTAAAAGTATCGGTTACTCGATTTCTTGAAATGAACCTAAAGTCAGATGTAAAATATTCACATAGCTACATTTCTAGAGATAGACTATAAGTTCCCATTTCATTTTGATATTAGTGTCTCGCATATATTTTCATTTCCCATGCAATATTTGCTTGTTTGTGCGCTTATCCTTCTTCAAACATCCTTCTGCGGGCGTATTAATGCACACTTCTAGGTGTGCCTGTATTTGCTTGTGCGTGAACCTGAATTGCAGTCAGGCAACCAGGTGAATCAATGCCACTAACTCACACTGCGTGTCTGCCATTGCCACAGCCACGAGCGAATCAGCTCTCCTCGCCTTTTCAATCGCACCCTCCAAAAGAATGCGACGCTTGTGATTCAACGGATTAACAGCGGCTTAAGCGCATCTTGGCCTTCAGAGAATACCATCAAGTGAGTGCATGCAACATAAGTACATATGCAGTTGGATAAAGACATATACCATACATACACTGCTTGACAGTCACGCCAGCAGACCT
Source organism: Bactrocera minax (assembly GCA_021498325.1). Lineage (NCBI taxonomy): Eukaryota > Metazoa > Arthropoda > Insecta > Diptera > Tephritidae > Bactrocera > Bactrocera minax. The sequence continues at coordinate 2,005,280 of JAKEEE010000046.1, read as the reverse complement.
AAATACATATGTACATACATATTGAACAAGTTTGCTTTGCATCTTTGTAAACATGCGTCAACAGGCTGAGATTATGGAAGCGAGGCGGGCAGGTTTCGTTTTCCTTTCAACTCAAGGTAAGACTATGTTACTGGGAGAAAATATTGATTTGGTTGACAAAACTCACAGCAACGGGAACAAACGATATAACGTTCCCAGCATTCATAGGATGTTATAGTTTAGAAGTGGATTCAACGATTGCTTAGAAATATTTTCTACGAAGTGAGAGTACCAATAATCAATGGAGTGTAGGCAATTTGTAAGCAGTGCTGAAACGTCCTGAACATATATGATAACATGCGCAACAAACTGTACGACCACTTCCGACCACTCTTGATAGTTAGCTCGCAGTTTCGTCATCGTTCATTACCGATTAGAAGGTTTACAAACTGAATGCAGATACCGATAAAAAATTTAACGCAATATATAATCAGAAAATTTTCGAAATCAATTATAAGATGGAGACAAATATCTAACACCATATTCCAGAATTAGAGATCTATTCTAATATAGATAGAGTTAGTCACCTTAATAAAACTTATCAAATATTTTCAACAAATTTATCAAGCTGATATGTAAAAAATTGTAGAGTCAGAGTTAGTTTTCGCCTTAAAAAGGTATTATCTTAAAAAGCTACATTATAAATATACTACTAAAGTATTTAACAAGTCTTACCCTGTGTCAGTCCTAATACGTGAAGGGTAAAATGATTTGTGGTAATTGTCCATAAAAATCTTCGAAAAATATCTGAAATAAGTATATAAAGATATGGACCGATATCACAAATTTGGGTACCGAAACGTATTATGCCAAGTGAAACATCCTCGCTTAATTTTGTTGAGATTTTGTTGATGAATAGCGAAAGTCATAGTATTGGGTACAATTTTTATAAAACGTTTCCCAAAAGTGGACGGTGTCATACTCATTATTGCATCATCCTTGTCTTTAAATATTATTTTTACTACGTACTATTACTACCTTAATCTTTTACTTCTTGCCAACATAGCCGTTATGTGAGAGGTGGACGTGGTTATTACCGGATGTTTAAACACACATAGCCTAAGTCAGTATAACCCCCTGTGTCAAATTTGAAATTTGAAGCCTAGTGTGTGACTTCTTCAAAGTACTTTATATATTTGGGAGATTGTCATTATTACGATTTTGCTCACCTACAATACCGCCAAGAACATATGTGTCAAATTTAATCAATATATCTCAATTTCTACTAAAGCTATCGTTTGCACAGAGAGATGGAAGGAACTGACTGGCAGACATTCGGAAATAAATTCGCCTCATCATTCTAATGGATCGATAGCGCTCCGCATGCTAGATACTATGACGTAAAAGGAAAAAAGTAAACATTCTTAAACAAACGAAAAACCAATTTCCTACAAATACAAAAACAACAAACAACAAAATTTTAGGACAACCGGATACGTATCGAGATTTAACAAACGGATTTGACAGCTAAAACAGATACGGCAGGAATATTGTAATCCATTTAGTCATATGTATACTTAAACGGCTCCTTCTCATCTAAGAAATATATGAATTTGTTCAATAATAATATTTTCACAAATAAATTATATTTGGCTATGTGTAGGCTTCAGCTAATTTGAGCCGTGTATCAAATAGCCTTCTAAGCAGAAGAGGGGATGAGATTTCTAATGCTTGAAATCACTAAAAGTGCCATAACCTTGGAGGAGTCCGTCCTACTGAAAAGATTGACTTTATATTTTCGATAATAATCAGTGCATATAATAAATTTTAGTAAAAGTAGACGGTCTTATAAGGTAATTAGAAGGATATGGTGACATATCAAACATTCTTGTGGAACCGTTCGTTCACATTATAGTCGGGTCTGAGTAACCGAACGGGCCTGAATTTTTTTGCGGTCAAGTACTGCCATTTCGAGAGGTTTCTTCAAAATTTGTTGGCGAGTCTTTTCTGCCGCTACCATATAACCCATATAATTTCATACTGAAATCAATCGAGTTATTTCACTTTATCCAGGGTATCTGAATCAAAAGGAAATAAACCAAAACATATATGAAATTTTAATCGAACTATGTCAACAAGATTCTCTGATATCATAAGTGCATTTCATTGGTATATCAATTTCCCTGACGGAATGTTGAGATATCTCAACCGGTAACAATGGATATAAAAACAAGAGGACAGATACTGAAATTTTGTAAACTACCCTTAACATATATATGTTCGACACCAAAAATCATATCTTATTCTATCCTTCATACAACGAGTATATAAATATCAGTCTTTCTAATAATTCTATACATTAGACATCTTAGGCAATTGGAGGCATATCGTAATGAAACTGTGTCTCCTGGAGTGAGCGGATGCTTTATACCATTTATGGTATAGACATACTATATGTCTATACCATTTATTTTTGAGAAGAATTCTTATTTTGGTACGCATATGAATTTCTCATGATGTGAAGACTTGAAAACTTCTTCCAAGCAAACAAATTTTTGAAATGACACATAAAATTTATATATGATATATAGGAGACTTCAGAAAATACACGATGGTAGTCTTATTCCCCTCAAAGCAAATTGAAGCTGTCGAAAAATTTTTGTTGAAATAACCGGGTATCTTATTTAAGCCTTTCAAAGATATTTTAGATACTGCACTCAACTAAATTATTAATGGGCTTAAAAAAATTCACTCATATCGGCACGAACACTGCCTGTAAGAAAGAGTGTGTTAATTTTTTCGTAAATCTGAACAGTCTTATAAACCGTTCACTGCAAATGGTGCAAGTAATTTGGTTTGATTGAATTTCCATCACGAAAACAAACACATCCGATGGGAGGCTCAGGCACTAAAAAATCGCTTGACAAGCTTGGGAAGTGGGAGGATGAAGAGGGTGGTGCGTGCTTACATAGCTGTGAAAATGGTCAGACGTCAATACGTCATGCCGCCAAATGTGGCGGAAATGCCTACATCAAAACTTATCGCCAGGAAACACTTGACAGCCGCAACGACGTCGAGCTGACGATGAGCCAGCTGACGTCACACAAAGAGCAGCGGCTGTAATGATAGGTTGGGTTGCGGCTTAAAATCCGTGACTCAAACAGCGAAATGAAATTTTCGACATAAACACTGAGAACAACAACAGCGCCGAGCGGTTGCCACTCTCCTCTTGACTGCAACAATAATTTCAATCACTGTCAACGATAAATTCATCAATTGCCCATGCACAGCAGATCACCAAACACAACAACAGCGAAAAATTTTGTCTTCAAAGCACACGCAGCAAAGTTGAATGGGGAAAAGTGAAAATTCTGACGTCTTTAAGGTTTACATCTCCACCTCCAGAATAACGTAAATACGTAACGGCACCCATGACAGTTTTGTCACTGCGCGAAATATGTTAAGACGCAGTAGCATTATAGGCAGTAATTATAGGTAGTAATTTTGTCAGCAAATGAACTTCGCTTGTAAATAGCCAGAAGCGCGTAATTGAAAGCGGATTAAAGTAGCAAGAGAAATGGCAGCCTCTGTAAATCGAAAACATTTGCCACCGAGTCACATTTCATTGCTAACGGAGATAGGGTAAGGAAATGACAAATCAATCAGATACAAATGTTTCACCCAAATGTCCCACGACATTGCCACATATCACAAAATAGCACACGAATATATTACATGGAATTACCAATAGGAAAGCGAAAGCTAGTCAGTACCACTACAGTATACTAGTTACGGTGTCTTGTTACACTACCCTATATTTTGCTATTTTTGTTTAAAATAGACGATTAGTTGCTAAATTTTTTTCCGGCGGTCATTCTCTTGAGGTCTGAGAACGGAAGTTTTCTGGGAACCAGATTCGATACATATGGTAGTTGTGGAGACAAATCATGCAATTCCGCCATCGTCTTTGAATGATTTATGACATGGTTCATGTCTTGATGACATTCTTCTTCTTAAAATTGTACCGTTTATCAGTGATATGGAACTTCAGAAACCGCAATAACTTTATGTAATAGTCATGTTGATGGTTTTTGCCTTGTCAATATCCTAACATCCCAAAAAATAAGCGCCATAACTGTGTCAACTGGCTGTCATGTATTCCCACGCTTTGGAATCGATTCATTGTGTACAGTCTTCCCGGATAACTATCGATTGGACTCCCAAGTGGAATAATTGAACCATGTTTCATCCTTTGCGAAATGTCGACGCGAGAATTCGGATTCATTGCGATTGAATAATTTCAAACACTGCTCAGGATCAGCATTCGATTCTGATTGAGAGCTCGCGCCACATCCACTTTGCATAAAGTTTTCGCATACCAAAATATTCAAGACCGATATGTTCAACGCGTTCTTACGATTTGTTAAGGTTGTCATCTCTTTTCAGTGCAATGGATGCATTGCCTTCGATACTCCACCGCCTGTAAGTACCACCTACGAATGGTTGCTTCGTCTGTGGTGGAGCGCGGATAACGCTCATCAACTAACTTTCTGCAATCATCAGACCCTTTGTGCAGAAAATTTGTGTATAAAAAATACGTACCTTTTGGATATTATATCAGACGATCATATTCAATGTCTGGAACCTAGGGGAAAGTATATACTGATTAAATTTAAACTTTTTGAAATGTCGCATTATATAAATCCTAACTACATACTTATTTTTGCTACGATATTTTTATATTTTCCGAATATATAGATTACACGAGGTCTAAAAAAGGTCCATATGGTACCATGCAAATACCATTGTGATAGGCCAACATTGTTCACATATTTTATCATATATATCTTAAATACTAACCGATATATGTAAATAATATAAAATCAAACATGCAATATCTCACATATAGACTGATGTATATGACATAAAAGTAATTCGAGGCCGGGTATCATCGTATTCGACAAATAGATCCGAAAAAATATAGACTATGATCAATGTTGTTAGTATATATACACATATCTTTGCTTGGGTTCAGCTTGCCCTTGTAAGGGATGTCATCTTCGTTGTCGAAGTTAACAATTGAATTCCAATGTTTTCAACAAGCTTGATTTCTTTAGTATTTTACGAGCTCTTTGCTTAGATTCCATTATACGTAGGTCCTTTCCTAGGTACGAAACGCACTATAGACCTCTTGTGGAGAAGTAGTACATATATTTATATATATATCAAGTTTCATAAAAATATTCTTGTTTTTGTGCCTCAATGGATTACTTAGTATCTTTTTCCTTTTTTTTAACCCGAGAGATCCAGTGTTATTTCGCTCCCCAGAGGCGAACCTGTTCTAAATTCGTACTTTTTTCCTACAGGGTATTGACTATTGTATGTTTGTGGTTATAGAATGCTAAGTACACCATTCGGTACGTGCTGAAACGCGCAATCAGGCTGCTGAAAAGGCATTCAAATGCTGACACTATCCCAACCGCTGACATCGAAATTTCATACTCGCACTAGTTGTTGTTCTCAAATTCACTTTCGTTTTAGCGACACTTCCACTTGCGACGACATACTAAATATGTACCGCTATACGCGCCTAGGCTGTTAGGCTTATATTTGCGTTGCTGCAAAACGAGACAGGATTGTCACCGAACCTCGGTAGAAAAAGGAGAAAGCAAAAGTGCGTACATAGTCAGTCGTACGTGACACAGACACAGATTGTCGTGTCATGTGAAGGCGCCGCCGAAGGACATGTGCTACCACAAACGCTTGCAAATAAATATGATTTGAAGCGCAAGTTTATTCCTATATTTCCTATATTTGGATACATATTTGTATATATTTACTGAATGTATGTGTGTGTATTATGGCAGGATCTTACATACACCACAGTACACGCGACCGCATCCGAAACATGAATCGCTTAAAGCATAAAACGATTTCGCTAAAGGGCCAATTCAGAGTGCTTTGATGATGAAGACAAAGGCAATGAATCCGCTGAAAAGGCATTTGTTTGTGTTGTAGAAAGCGTTGGCAATTAAACTACGCTCAGCACACATTAGCCGCATTCTTTTTAAAATGGATCGCAAAAGGACACGTGTTAGTGTAGCACACAACTTGCTAAGCAACAACACAAACTTGGATTTTATACGCGACTAAATCAAAAAAGGAAGCATAGAAATGTGCTGATGGGTAGTGATGCAAAGTGAATTAGTTTATGTCAATCAAATCCATAAATCTAATTCATAGCTGTCAAAAATTTCATATAAATCATCCCATCTAAAATGAGATCTATAAGAAAGTTGCAGTTATTAAAAGTGTTCTGGGTAGAACTAAGAACGATTAGGTACATACTATGTAAATACTCTTGAAAATTCCGGAAAGCCAGTAAAACTTGTGGCTATTGTTTGACACCTTATTTACCGAAAAAGAAACTAAAAATGACCAAATTAATCAGACACCTTACTTACTATATTTATTATGTAAAATACTTTGTAAATTAAGTAAGCGTGCTGAAATGTGGAATGAGGTTCTGAATGAGGTGAGGATCCTAGAGGCAATATAATAGCTTTATATAGAATGATCATTATGATTTTAGGATTACTAGTTGATATTCACTGTTTTAAAGAGAGATGGGCTGCATGAACGATAAAGTGTATAAAGCAACCCGAGTTAAATTATTAGAATTTGTTCTAGTCCTAGTAAATACTCTTGAAAATTCCGGAAAGCCAGTAAAACTTGTGGCTATTGTTTGACACCTTATTTACCGAAAAAGAAACTAAAAATGACCAAATTAATCAGATACCTTACTTACTATATTTATTATGTAAAATACTTTGTAAATTAAGTAAGCGTGTTGAAATGTGGAATGAGGTTCTGAATGAGGTGAGGATCCTAGAGGCAATATAATAGCTTTATATATATATATATATATTTAAATATATTAATAAATTATTATATATTATTATTACATAAATATATATATATATAATATATATATATATATATATATATTAATATAATATATAATATACATATATATTATATTAATATATACAATATTAAATTATATATATAGATATATATATATATAGCCTATATGCCTATATGCATATATAGATAGGCATAGATTGTTACGCCTAATACTAATGCGTCAGACTGATTTAAGGGCTTTAATTGCTTCTTCGTCGATGGCTCGCCAGCTAAAAATTTTAATACCCGTTGGAACAGCAATGATTATTAAAATTTTTAGCTGGCTAGCCACCCTTCACGGAACACAAATAAATTATTCCCCAGCCTAGAAACGCTACCTGCCAGCACACTATCACTTGTTCCAGAAAACTCACTAAACCTACACAAACACAAAAACGCCTACTAAAAACAAAATACAGGGCAATCCACAATACATTCCTATTAACATTAGTTCTAATAGTTTAACAAAAACATTGGTCTCTAATACTAATCTAAGATATGTATTCATCACAATGATCAGGACGACAAGACAATTTTATTTCCGAATGTACTGCGTCCGTCGGTTGCCGGGGCAAAGCAAATAACTTGAATTAATATCTTGGCGATATCTTGATTAAATTTAGTGCGAACATTTGACAACCAGAAAAGGTTTACCTTACACAGGAATTAATATAGCAAAATTGGGCCACTGTCAAGCCCACAAAACGGTGTTATTCCTAAATCATTATCAATGCTATAACTCAATGATCGATTAAGCATAGGCTATCCCATAGTACAAATTAGCCTCGAAGAGCCACAGTGGGAAATGGCTTACCAGATTAAAATATATTTGAAAAGTGTGTGCGCCTTACAATATGTTTAAAGTACATATCTCATAAACTCAATGTTTGATAACTCCTGAAAAAAATTTCACAAATACTAAATTCAATAACGAGGATCATATTTGCATAAAGTGCGCATGAACTGCTTTTTATACTCTGGCAACATGTTGCTACAGAGTATATTAGTTTAGTTCACCTAACGGTTGTTTGTAATACCTAGAACTAAACGAGTTAGATATAGACATATATATATATATATTGGGTTGTTCGGAAAGTCATTTCGTTTTTTCCCGCCAGAGGACTTAATTACGTTTTTTCGAAACTAACTTCACACTTAAGCCCCATAACCATTATATGTCATGAGAGCTGATATTGCAAGGCTTGTGTGTGAAAAAGTTCTATTAATTCTACCCAGTAGTTTTTGGTTGGTGCCTTTTTAAATATGGAGAGCAATAAGCAGCATTTTCGTCATATTTTACTTTTTAACTTCAGAAAAGGTAAAAATGCTGTCCAAGCGAGAAAAAAATTGACGGATGTGTATGGAGAAGGCGTGTTAACAGTACGCCAGTGCCAGAACTGGTTTGCAAAATTTCGATCCGGCAATTTTGATGTCGAAGATGCACCACGGTCTGGAAGGCCGGTCGAAGCTGACAAAGATGCGATAAAGGCATTAGTTGATGCAAATCGGCGAATCACCACACGAGAGATCGGTGAGAGGTTAAATTTGTCGAATTCAACTGTTTATGGCCATTTGAAAGGCATGGACTTAACCTCGAAGCTCGATGTGTGGGTGCCCCATGTCCTTACCGAGCGAAATTTGTGTCGTCGTGTTGACGCGTGTGATTCGCTCCTCAAACGTCTAGAAAATGATCCATTTTTGAAGCGGATTATTACTGGGGACGAAAAATGGGTTGTATACAACAATGTTAAACGCAAGAGGTCATGGAGCAGAAAAGATGAACCGGCTCAAAGCGTGTCAAAAGCCAACATTCACCAAAAAAAGGTGATGCTCTCCGTTTGGTGGGATGTCAAAGGAATCGTTTTTTTTGAGCTTTTGCCGGACAATACAACGATTAATTCAGAAGTCTATTGTCATCAGCTGGACAAATTGAATGATTCACTTAAAGAGAAGAGGCCCGAATTAATCAACAGGAAGGGTGTAGTGTTCCACCAGGATAATGCGAGACCTCACACAAGTTTGGTCACTCGCCAAAAACTTTTACAGCTTGAATGGGACGTACTGCAACATCCACCATATTCTCCAGATCTGGCGCCTTCCGACTACTATTTGTTCCGGTCCCTGCAAAATTTTTTGGATGGCAAAACCTTTACCTCAAATGAAGATGTCAAAAACCACCTGGACGAGTTTTTTGCCAGCAAGGACCAAAACTTTTATGAGAGGGGAATTATGTTACTGCCAGAAAGATGGCAAAAGGTGTTGGACCAGAATGGCCAATATATAATTTAATAAAATATTTATTCATTATACGAAAACTGTCTTTCATGTTCCCCAAAAAAAACGAAATGACTTTCCGAACAACCCAATAAATGACCAGGATGAAAAGACGAGTCGAAATCCGAGTAACTGTCTGTCCGTCCGTCTGTCCGTCCGTCCGTGCAAGCGATAACTTGAGTAAAAGTTAAGATATTTTGATGAAACTTGGTACAAGTGTTCTTTGTCACCGTAAGACGGTTGGTATTGCAGATGGGCGTAATTGGACAATAGGAATAATACGATTAAGACAGTAGCTGAAGCAGATTGTAGGGTCATTGTTGTTGTAATAGACATGCTAGACGTCGCGTGTGAATAGATTAGCCGATATATCATAAGCTCCAGTACTTTTGTTCAACAAGTAAACAAATAATTGTAACTATGGTTAAGGCTCCGTGGAAGTTAATGAGACTCACTCTATCACCAAAAGATTCTTAATTACCTACCGCTATAAATTGTCTACCCTTGGGTTGAAAACACCAAGCTAATACCACACTAATTTGATCATCAACTAAGACATTGGCGACTATTAACAGCAATAAATACTTACATATTTTCCAAGTACAACACTTATAAACACATCGCATAAATTCTTAATAGACACTTCTGTGAACCCTTTAACCAAATATACCGGACTGTCACCAAAATTCCCTTGCTTTGAGCTCTTTGGATTAGTGAACGATTGTTTTTACCGGACAGCTATTCAAAAACTACTCGCGAAGGAGAACTAAATTTAGAAATCAAGAAAAGTTTGCTTTTCGAATTCCGTTGTTCTAACAGGGACAAAGTTGCCCCACGCCAATACAAAACTCGTCGCTTATCAGTGAATTTACTGTATCAAAATATATCAACACTTTCAGCCGTATTTAATTCAACATTACCGACATGTCAACAGAAAGCCTTTCAATTAAACAACGGTATCGCGCATAAAACAAAAAGGCAACATAATTGAATTATTGAAACACAGCGGGTAGCGATGTTAAGAATTTCACATTGACAATATGTTGAAAGGTGCATTAAAGGGAAAGCGTTGTAAATTAATAATCAATGTGCCATCGATGGCTATCTGCAATTATAGCGTTTTTGTAAGTATATATATATATATATAGTACATATATATTAAAGTCAAATAAGAGTGGTTTTTCCGAATCATATTTTAATGAAATCGCCGACAATAATTGTTCACAACCTCCAAAAAAACTTGAAATTACAAACACTCACAAAATGGTTAGCTCTTTAGGAATTCCCAAATGCAGCTTTAAACTCCCGTAAACTTTGGGTTCATTGAGACCGAAACGAATGTGTCATAATTACCATAAATAACACTTGAAACTCCCAGTAACTGTTGAGCTATTGCACTCATTACAAGCAATTAAGTACAGTTGAATTATTTAAATGGCATAAATTAATTTGCACATCTCAGGGCAGTGGCAAATTCAATTGCACACATACACACACACACATAACCCCTCAATAATTCCAAGGATACGTGCTTCTGTATTGGTGAGTGGAAATTCTAAGGATATGCGAATAACTCAAATGCTGTTGTTGCAATGGCAACGTACCCATGTTGATAGACAACAGCATAATCACATCAACCGGAATGCCATTGACATACTGTAACTGCCGCCTTTGATAACTGTATATACAATACTAATATAATATGTATGCATGTCCACGAGCTGTTCTTCGCAAATTAGCTTCGAATAGCTTCAAAGGGAAAATGCTTTGTGCGAACATCAATTGAATTTGTTGTTGGTGTAATCAATTTAAATGCCTTTAATGGTACGTACTTAGCTCGTAGTAACTAATTTGACCTCGATTTGTGGATTTATGTATCGCAAATGGGTTATTGCCAAAATAAAACGACTTTGAACTTACTAAGATATTCGAGAATAAGCATACTTAGTCGTACCCTTGAGGAGCTACTATTACACCGCCGCCGATGTGATTTCATCGAACTTACAACAACACGCCAGCTTTTTTCATATTTTCCGCAGTTGACGCCAATTCGTAGCAAAAATTCGAGCAAGTCTTTTCCCATTCACTCTAATCAACCTAAAAAGAGTCACCTTCATCATCTTCGGCCACTACCACGTACTGGTACTGCATTGAATACTTGAAGAGGTGCTCGTGCCATTACTCACAGAGTTGCTGATTTTGAATCAACTTCACTGTGGATTCAAACAGAGAGAGATCATACATGAAGCCTCGAACCAGGCCTTCCTTTTTCTAATAGAGCTGCTGATTTTGCTATTTTACAAATCTTTATGAGTTGGGAAATACCACATACAGACTAATAGATATACAATACAGTACAATACAGTCAATACATAGTTGACGATCTGTTGTAGCAGAATTTTAATATCTAGCCAATTGTTGACTACTCAGGTCTAAAGCCATACTACTAAGATTGTCGTGAATTTGACAGAGTACACTTAAATTCCAATCGCCAGATATTATTCATCCGATAATAATCTGAACAGCAGCTGATCAATGCATAACGGCTGCTTTTTTGTTTTTAGGTATGAAGAAAGAAAAGTAAAAAATAAAGTCGAGGAAATACTTTCAGGCGTTGACAAAATTTTATTTTAATAAGTAAGGAAGCGCTACGATCGGGTGTATCCGAACATTTTATACTCTCGCAATGTCCAAGGAACAAAGGCGGGGAAAGGCTTTCCGCTTCTGGCATAACTTATTATAAAAACAATTTGCGAAGATTTCAACATTCATTATTCGACGAAATTGTCAATGGATTGCAATCATATTTGGTATCTTATTGGCTTATTTTATAGATCATAGACTCATGTACTTTCATTACTGTATTTTGTTTCGTGTCAGAGATATTTATATTAAAATGTACCAAAATAACTCAAAAGTGATATATGCGATATCAACTCAACCAAACTGGTTTAATTAATATATCAGATATATGAGGAAAAAGTCAACCAGAGAAAAGGACATCATTATATTAGGAATAAGCGGCTTAGACCACGGTCTAGACCGGTTTCATTCATATTTAGCGCGAAATCACATTGTGTTTAAGAAAACATATCCACTTAATTTCATTAAAATATCACACATATTGACCAACATAAACGGTTAAAAGTCAGTTGGAAAGCCGGGAATTCTTATATCGGGCATTTTTGGGATAGAGGAAGATCTGCAGTGATCTCCATTAACTCTTTTCATTATTCAAGTGTATTAGGGAACATGTTTTCACGCAATTTTGTGAAGATAACTTACGCAGTGACCGACATATTCGGCATAAAGTCTGCTAGAAAACGAAAATCATTATATGTAGTCTATGGGAGCCGGGATAATTCGTAGACTGATTTCACACATGTTCGGTAGTAAACTATGGTAAATCCAATATTATACGCTCACTTAATTTTTCGATGTAAAGCCAACTGAAACTTTGAAATTCTTAGATTACCCGATTTTATCCATTTTAGACATACGGACACACTATCACGAGGAAGAGACACCCTATAGATTATGGAATATATGGTATAAAATCAAACAGGAAGTTGAAAATCCTTATGTTAGGTATATGAGGATTAGGGGAAGTATTTACCCGAGTTTCCCAATTTTTGACACATATGTACACTATTATCATGAGTATAGGTCCCTCAAATTTCATTACGTTGTCTTACAGGTTGCCGATATTTTCGGTATAAAGTCGGCGGCAGGTGCTGAGGGCCACATATTATATTCAGTATCTGGCTGCTTGAAAAGTTATAGCATGGTTTCAAACCATTTTGAATGTGAGATAGCGTAACTTAGCGACTCTGGTTGTGCAAAGTTTTATTTCGCTATCTTCATTAGTACTTGATTTATATACTGAAAGGAGAAAGAATCATATGGAATTGAAAGTTTTATTATATAGGAAGTGGGCATGGTTGTAGTCCGATTTCGTCCATTTTCACACTGTGACATAGAAATGTAAAAATAACGATATGTACTGAATTCACTAACTTCTTTAGAGTGCCGATGAACGCGTGCGCTAAGTTTCATTAAGATATCTCAACTTTTACTCAAGTTATCGCTTGCAAGGACAGACAGACAGTCACGTGGAATTCAACTCGCCCCATCATTTTAATCATTTATATATAAGGCACTCTATATCTATCTCGATTATTTTTAGGCGTTTCAAATAGCCGTTATTTGAACAAAACTAGTGTGCTCTGTTGCAACATGTTGCGAGAGTGTGAAAAGGTGTATGAGATTTAAGAACAATTCGTTTATATTCCGTAGTAAAAATACTGTTAGTACAACCTTTCAAGTTAGAAGAATGGAAAAAATTTTACGTTAATTTCTCAGCATCGACATCTATTGGTAAAGTTGAACTGTTACATTAACATATTCCAAACACAGTTAAAGCTTTTAAGGCTTTACAAGCCTACTTGAAAGCTTTATGTTAGTAGACCCAAACCTCAGTGAGCTTTCAAACTATGGTAACTAACAAGATATTATTAAAACCCACTTTAGTTACATGCCTTAAAAGCTCGAACGTCAACTGCTTTGTACTGCTAATAAGAATAACAATCTTCTTTCCACGCATTTAACGCAAACGTTTTAGTTTTTGCTACATTTATAGGGATTTTGTTTAATTTTGATCGCTACCGGGAATTAATTTTTAAATGTTCCATTTTAGTTAACTTTTTAGGAAAATTCAAACTTATGAAAACACAAGAAATTGCAAATTACAAGCAGAAAAATAGGTGGGTTAATAAACCTTCAACCAACCTGTTCAATCAAATGGAAAACATATTAGTGGTAATATACAAATCTTCTTCGGCATTTACTCATTTGACTTTACCCTGGTATATTCCCGCTGGAGCTCATTTATCAAACACCATCACCATGCTTACACCCACATTTCCACCCCAATTTGCGTCAGTCATGTTCTGTCATTGACAAAAGTCGTCCTCTTATCACAATATTGCATACAGAGTGTATGTATATATATATATATATATATATATATATGAGACATTGTAAGTGTTTGCGTAAATAAGTCTACAACAAAACCTTTCGAGAGCGCGTTTTTCTACCCACACTCTTACATCAACAGATTAACATCTAAGAGAGTTTGTCCAAGAGTATGGTGAAGGCAAAAATCTTTGCGAGAAGTTGGCTTAAAAAGCTCACATCAACATTTAACTATTCGATTATATTTGCAATTTTGTACATACCTCTCTTTGAACGCCTCTCTTCCCCTTCCTCTTAGTGTTAGGAACAAACACTATACTCTATATTTTGAGTGGAACCCCGAAATCCTGTGGAATGTTAAATGATTAAATTTTCTTTATATTCGTTATAATTCATAACCATTACTTTGGGTTTAAAAAATTATCCACAGCTCTTGAAATTCCTTCCAACTATTATATTTTTCGACTAAACGCCATTTCACAAAAAACAATGAAGATTCAAAAAAGTTTTATTCTATGGTATATTAAGATAAGGAAATAGATTAACAGGAAAAGAGCACAGTATTACTTAACACTTATTTTTGTATGGCAACACTAAGTCCATATTCGTCAATTTACTGAGGTAAAGAGTTTAATGAGAGCTTACACTTTTGCGAGAGTGACTTTCTTCATGACAGCAAAAAGAGTCACTCTCATTGTGTAAGTTACGCGGTATTTTTAAGAGCACTACGAACAGTAACGGAATTTTTGAAATTAAGAGGATTGCCAAAGCGAAATATTTGCAAATGTTTGTAGCAAAGCAACTCTGGCGTTTTTAGAAAGATTGTTTTGAAGCATTGAATTTTGGTAGTTTATGAAAATTTTTTACAACTTGTTTAATGTAGTCAAGCATAAAAAGTCAATACTATTTATTTGTAATAACTCAAAATCTGAGTGGTGCCACAAGCTCTTTACTTTGCATAACCAGCATTTAATTTGCTCTAACGGTCTTTGGAGCTTTCAAAGCTCCACCAGTGTTTCCGACTGCTTGCGTGATTGCCTGTCATTCCTGTCATTTGAGTAAAAAATCGATTTCGCATCGTTTGTCACACTCCAACCTATGAGGAAATGCTCGCCGATTTGCGCTTTCCAAAAGGTTTTCTATACTGTAATACCTCAAAACGCGAATGAGCATCGACCGTGAACGTTGACAAGGAATAATTGCAGCGCTGAAGGTGAATACATATAGAGAGAAGAAATATTAAATTTTTTTTATTGAAGATTACATCGAGGAGCCCACTCAGAATTTGAAAAAATTAAAGTTAAAATTTTAGCTTCAATGTGAAAACTGTTTAGACCTAGTAAATAATTGAGAATTCTGTTATTAGAAGAGCTAAATTAACGCGATTGAAGGCTGAGCCTTTAGAAGCAACTTTTATTGGTGCCAGAGAATGAAAAAGAATCATTGTGTCGATAGTGAAAAAAGTGTGGGAGTGTGGAGGAGAAAGCAATTGATTGCTATATATACATACATACATATGTATATGTATATACAAATATTCTTATGTGGTTGGCTATAAAGTTCAAGTGTTAAGGAAGAGTGCTAAAACTTTTAACGAAAGCAGACTTAAATTCAATTTATACAAAATCTTAGAACAAAACAGTTAAATGGAAAAAAGACAAAACTCATCTGCGAAACTCGGTCAGCGGACCTCGAAAATAGCGAATGGCCAACGAAATATGAATTTATTGATTTTCTGCAGGGGCAGCATTGAACTAAAGAAAATGTGCATGGCACACATTTACAGTTTGAAATTTTTGCTTTTTGTTTTAGTTTAAAAATTTTTGTTTGCTGATATGAAGAAATTTCTGCACGCTTTTAATGTGGTGCAAAATTTCTCCATATCATTTGTTGTGTAATCCGAGGCAGCTCACCGTTTTTTTTTTTCGGTATTTCTTTCTGCAAAGCCCCTCCAACTAAATTCAAACACGGTTCGCTTGAGAGAAACTAAATTAGAGAAAATGTCGTCGCAATTACAACAAAACAATGTTGCTCTACTAGCGTGAACAACAAAAAACAGTGGGCGAAATAATAAAATAATTTTCGACGAATAACTATTTGGCAGCCAAGTTGCAGGAAATCCATTTGGAACGAGCGGCGCATTACAGCGTGAAACTTGCAAAAAATACGAGCAGCGACACCGCATCTGTATTGCCTGGTGTTGTAAGAAAAATCTCTATCTCGAAAGTCGCCCCAAAGTCGCTAAGCGAAAAGCTTATATCACGCTTACACACACACACACACTCGTAAACTCCGTCAATAGGGAGAAGGAGAGCACAGCTTAAGCACTCTGGCATAAGCATAAGTACTTGTAGAGAACTGTCAGCTCTACAGTATATTGTAGTTGTTGTTTTTATTTAAATTTTTATACACACTTCTCTCTCATTCTCTCCCAGTTACTCGCTCACATGTGCTCACATACGTTGATGCGCCTAAAAGTCGACCATTAAATTGCGCTTTTCCTTTGTAACTTCGGTCCATTGTAACATTAAGACACCAACTAACACACCCACTAAGAAACACACTTCTCCACGAGGCCACGCGCAATTAGCTGATTGAGCACACTCACACACACGCACTACAGCTACACAACATTGAACTTTTAACATAGTTTTCGATTATTCGTAATTTTTTTCGTCGCACAGGCGCATTCAATGCACACAGTTCAAAGCAATCCTTCTTTTATCAAACACACTAATGCTAATATACATTTTATTCCCTCGCCCTCCTCTTACCAACGCTACCAATACGTACAAAATCTCACATACACGCAGCGCTAACGGCATCATCGTCACTACTACGACAAAGCAACAATACCGAGCACACGCCAAGAACAACAAACAAACAACCGAACCAACGAAAGGCCGTCGTCAGCAGCAGTTATAAAAGCCCACTTACACTGCTTGCCTCTCTGCTCTCCAGCTTTACGTACCGACACTGATGCGTGCAAAATTGTTCGAGTGTTTCGTATTGATTTACCGCTGTTTGCTAAACGAAAAGTACATAAAAATACAAATAAAACAAAAGAAGCACATAAGAAGAAAGTTATAATTAATATAATAATGCTAAAACAAATACAACTACCAATACTAATGCAGTAGAACAGTGCTCTCAAGATTGAAAACTAAAATTTCGCTCTCGTGTATTTGGAGAGACCAAAATAACAACAACGAATAGCAATCATCAGCTGTGTCGTAAAAGGGCAGCAGCGTGGTGTAGAAACGGAAATCGAGACTATAACTCAAAAAGTAAAAATAAAACAAAAAACAACAAATTAAAGACGCGACTTTCGCTATCACTCTGCTGATACTCAACAGATCCGTTAAACAAATAAAAGGTGAGTAAAAATATGATTTAACGTTCTTGAGCGTCATTATCGTATCACTCAACATATATTTTGAATATATTTAATGATTACATATAATGTAATATGAAAATCGTTCACTCAAAGAATTCAGTTAGGGGAGAAAACGCAACCGAGTAATATATATTTATTGAAGTTTTGAAATAGAAAGCCAAAGAAAAATTACAAAACATTAACAAAATCTCATTATTACCGAGGCAAACAGTACAAGAGGAGGCCATAAATAATTTAAATAAATATCCGAAATATTAGGCAATTCCTTGCGATGCCTCGGTGATCCATATAGATAAATGAAAATCGAACGAGTTTGTCCACTCGAGTCTCTTTCCCTAATTAAAAATAGCAATTATTTGCATCTTTTTCGCTATACTGGTTTGTTGATTAGTTGAGAGGAGATCGAAAGGATGCCTGGCCGCAAGTGGCCGTCCTTAAGACATCATCTGGCTCAATTCCAGTGAGTTCCGTCAACAGCCGTTTAACAACTCCTATGATTTGATAAAAAAACTTTGAATTTTTCACCTAAAATCACCAATTTAATATTATTATATTGGACCGTGGAAGATATTCCGCCTCAACAAGCTGAAAGTTGGATATTTTCGAGGAAATGTTTTAACGTTCCATCACCTCTTCGCATGCTATCTACTCTAACTTTTCTACCTTACCTAGTGTAAAAAGGTCATTTCTCAAAAGTAAGTGCACTCTGATGACCTGATCTGATGACCACTTCCATATTCCCCGGTTTCCACTTTTTTCAAAACAGAATCTTTTAAATCTTTCTAGGGTAGTGCAGGTACGCCGAAGTAATTTTGTTTCCCACACTGTATTAGTGGAGTCCTCCAACATCCTTTGCACTATAGAAGAAAGTTAATGAGCATGTCGGCTAGAATAGAAATCCATTTGGTCCCTTCTGTAAAAGTCGCCACCTTAGTCTGAAAGACCGATTTGTTGTTATTAAGTTTGAAGCAACTTTCTATTTATGTATTGCCATAGAATAATCCTGCTTCACATTTTAAGCTTTTGGTGAAAACATAAATTTCGGTATTGTCGATAACTGTAGATTTTGCTGGACAAATAATAGGTTGTTTTCGTCACTCTTTTTCACACGTTCACTTTTCTTCCATTTTACTTAAAACGGTTTCTAATTTGCAAAATGCCCTTATTTGGACAACAAATACAGCTCTATATCTATCTCTATATTTGCCATTAGTAGGAATACATAATATTTTTCAATCAGAAGAACTGGATGTTTGTAAAATATTCTTCAATGAAATAAGTAAATAAGAATAATAGAAATGTTTTCAGAATTTTCTTTGACCGTTGAGTAGGGTAATGTCTTGATACGATTTTGATACAACCATGCTCCCTTCTAGCAATATTTGCCTCTGTCTCTCCAATTATATCTTTAAAATAAGACAATTATTCACCAGTTCTTTGTTTGAGTTGAATTTGGAAGAATGTAGATGAACCAAAAAAATTTTAAAACCTTAGTAGAGAACTATAATCGATATTAACCCAAAAAGAATTCCGGGAAGGTCGTCCCAACTCAGTTATAATGTTAGAAAATATTAGTAATTAGAGCGAAATGACTGCGCAAGATCTTCCATGAAATCTTTTTGGTAAAAAGATAAAACAATGAAATTACGGTGCACCAAAGGTTCGTTGTTACTTCTACAGAGGTGGCGAGTCGTGGACCTTCGAGATCAAAGCCGATCAAATCGTACCAAAATAGTTTCCTGTTTCTCATCAGTTTTTTCGGTATTATCGAGGGTTGCATATAGTTCTTAATTAAATAAATACTTCAAAAATTACTGGGTAAATTGTTAAAAAAATTGTTTTATAATATGGTGAATATTTTTAAAATCAATGAAACCCTCTTCAAAAACCAATGTTCGTTTTTAGATTTTTAAGCCAGTAATGTGTAGTAAGCAAGAACTGTCTTACCAAATGCAGAAAACGCAGTAAAAACACATTATTGAACCAATGTTTAGCCAAGTAGTGAAGGTTAAAAGCCATAAAAAATTATGCAATGTAACTGTAGCCATATTTTCGAAAGTATTATTCTGCGAAATGTTTAAGCACTATTTTCAGCGCCGTCACGCATAACCCGTAAAATCTTTTAACCATTTAATTTATTTATAATTTGTCGAACACCTAGTAGTGCCGACTCAATGTAGAGAAACATGGAATCTTAATAAGGGAAAAGGTATTCATTAACATCCTTTTTCAATCAATTAAATCGAAATCTCAGCGTAAATTTCTACAACTACATATTTAAAATTAATAAAATTTTTGTTGTTGTATTCCTTTTTTTTTGTGAAAATCTTATCAGTACTGCCACGAATTCTGCGTAATTATGCGACTGCTGTCTGCAATCAAAATGAAAGTAATTTGATTAGAATTCCAAAAATGCAGACACTTAGCTATACAATAAATTCAAATATTTCTAACCAGCGAGTAAAAGCGAAAATAGGCATTAAATTGAAAACGAAATTTACATACACAAATTTGTCGCCTTATTTGCTTGTTTGCTTCGCGAACATTACGTCACGGACCACTCCAGCGCATTACGATAGCATTGAAACGTGCCAAGACCTTTAAGGAGAAAATTTCCATTTGCCGACAAAGCAAAACAAGGCTTCACGGTATATACATCCTGACACACTTATACATAACGGTACATAAAAATATATATTTATTACATATATATATTTATATGTATATCAGCCAACGTTGCCACAATCGTATTGACCCTCTCTCTCTCCATTTGTGCACAAGGGAAACATGGTGTCTATACATAAAATCCTGAGCAAAATTGATAGCATTAGCACGATGCGAGACGCGTAGTGCGTCGCAGCCGCAAGAAATAGTATCTTTTATAAAGTACATTAGAAGCCAAAAAAGCAGGTCGCAAGAAGGCACACCACAAGCTGGCCGACCGCCCTCCATCCATTTATGAGTGTGTGATTGTAATATTTGTTCCCAATAAAAATTTTAACGCTTTTATGTTTTTGCTTGCGGCCTGAATGTACTACCGAGTGCCTTTGTCGCAAGCATTCACATAAGTCCTGGGTTCGCATAGTAATCAATAGTATTCAAATACATGCTTATACATTTACTATGCGTGGCGTATAAAAGGTTCCTCTTTACTGCGCGTCTTGCGTGTGTCCTTAAGCCTCAAACCGATTCAAACATTGTGCTTTCATTCTTTTTTTGTTACAAAATGCGACAAACAGTTTATCACGTCTTCTCTAACCACTCGCCACACACAATATTGCGCACAATGCGCTCGTGTCGGTTTCGCGTGTGTATGTATGTGAGTTTCTTTCATAAAACGCCTTGAAAATTTCGAATTTCGCCGACTTGTAGTATCAATTCACTGAGAACCTTACTTTTCTCTTACGATGATGGCTTGCCTTTACAAGCAAGTTCTTACTCTCTCTCTCTCTTCGCCTTGCTCTTTCTTACTCGATTTGTTATCAAGTCAGTGGTATCCGTTGTTATTTTTCGAAGCAGCTGCTTTCGCATATAAATTTATGTAGTTTATATACTAAGTGTGTATATGAATATATCGAGAAAAGGTTAATCCTTTATTTTACGTTTACTTTCTTGAACCTTTTTACTGCAATGTAATATCCTCTTCCTGCGGAACTCACTTAAGTCAAAGTAATTACTATTGTTAACCCCGACAGAAAAAGTAAAAGTAATCTCCAAAGATCAAAATTTAATATTGTATAGAAATATATGATTTAGATATGCAAATTAAATATTGGTTTATAACCAATAAATTGTTGTACAATCTTATCGTTCTTATTAAAAATCTAAGCATCAAACCACTTATTACTCGTGCTCTCTTAATCTTTTGTAATAAACGACCGCAAGTCACGCAACAATCATATATATATTAACATTATTAACCATTTAATTTATTATTCAAATGTGGTAATAATAGGTACAGTATTATCCCTCAAAGCTTCTTTGGACAAAAGGTTTCACAACGCAAAAGATTGCCAGCTTAATCGACCAGGGTAGGAAGTGGTAATGCACTCCAGTGTATATAATAAAGTAATTCCTCACAACGCACTATAGTGAAGGACCCCGAATGTAGTGATATATTCGGTTGTTCAGAAAGTCATTTCGTTTTTTTTGGGGAACATGAAAGACAGTTTTCGTATAATGAATAAATATTTGTTATATATATTTATAATCATTCAATTTGTCCAGCTGATGACAATAGACTTCTGAATTAATCGTTGTATTGTCCGGCAAAAGCTCAAAAAAAACGATTCCTTTGACATCCCACCAAACGGAGAGCATCACCTTTTTTTGGTGAATGTTGGCTTTTGACACGCTTTGAGCCGGTTCATCTTTTCTGCTCCATGACCTCTTGCGTTTAACATTGTTGTATACAACCCATTTTTCGTCCCCAGTAATAATCCGCTTCAAAAATGGATCATTTTCTAGACGTTTGAGGAGCGAATCACACGCGTCAACACGACGACACAAATTTCGCTCGGTAAGGACATGGGGCACCCACACATCGAGCTTCGAGGTTAAGTCCATGCCTTTCAAATGGCCATAAACAGTTGAATTCGACAAATTTAACCTCTCACCGATCTCTCGTGTGGTGATTCGCCGATTTGCATCAACTAATGCCTTTATCGCATCTTTGTCAGCTTCGACCGGCCTTCCAGACCGTGGTGCATCTTCGACATCAAAATTGCCGGATCGAAATTTTGCAAACCAGTTCTGGCACTGGCGTACTGTTAACACGCCTTCACCATACACATCCGTCAATTTTTTTCTCGCTTGGACAGCATTTTTACCTTTTCTGAAGTTAAAAAGTAAAATATGACGAAAATGCTGCTTATTGCTCTCCATATTTAAAAAGGCACCAACCAAAAACTACTGGGTAGAATTAATAGAACTTTTTCACACACAAGCCTTGCAATATCAGCTCTCATGACATATAATGGTTATGGGGCTTAAGTGTGAAGTTAGTTTCGAAAAAACGTAATTAAGTCCTCTGGCGGGAAAAAACGAAATGACTTTCCGAACAACCCAATACATATACATTCGGTGGTCTAAAAGCCTATCACCCTTTTTAACATGACAAGGGATAGATAGATCTCTGAGTTTTATAATTAAATGCAGTTGAATATTTATTGCACTTACCGACAAGAAATCTTACCTAGAATCTGAATTTGAAACCCGCGTAAAATAGGGCGAACAGTTGTTAGGATATAGCAAAAGTTTTAAAGTTTTGAAATTTGAGAAAAATAAGTCACTTAGGTGTAATTATCTCTGATCATAGTTAGCTGAGTTTAAATTTCCTCGTTCATAGGTATGTAAAACTAATACAAATTTCTTTAATCTGTGTGAAGAAAATTTTCTAATCATATATTCTAATCTAATCATATATCTAATCAATTTTCTATAGTTTTGTAGTTTATCAATCATTCAAGGGTTTAGCGACAATTTTGTGCAATTTTCATAATCTTATTCATACACAAGCTCAAAATTTTCCACAGACAACTTAATTACATGTTACATTGCATTACTCGTTCAGCATCGGACGAACTATTACCGAATGCAATCATGTTATAAGAATTTGTATTTGGGAGAGTGGAAAAAATTTTCATATATAAAAGCGTAATTATATTTGCATATTTACATATATGCTATCGATCTTACGAGGTTTAACATCATTTTGAACTCAAACCAAAGGCTCAAAACAATAAACATTAATTTTGCTTAATCGATATAAGACTAAAATACTTACAAAGTTCATCTATCAGCACATGCGACGAATAACTTCAATAACAGTAAGGACTTTATACAAACGTTCCTTCACACCCCAGATGGGTTCGTATTCCGAAAGGATGCAATCAAATCATTGTTCCAACCGCAAGCGATAAATTAAAGTTAGTAAAAGTGCTGCACTAACCGGACCATATCACAACTACTTCACATATACTTTTCTCTTATATGCTATCACATTAAAAATTAGATCGAATTGGAAAAAATATATCGAGAGCAAATATAGTATACAGAAGTGATATCTTGAAGTATTTAAAACTATTACATACATATAGCCCTTCCCTTCGTGAGCTGTCGACTGCTCGATTCCACCCGAAGTTTTACTAGTAATAAATCCAAACTATTCAGTAATGAAAGAAATTGGGATTCATGAATGGCAAGAAATTAGCATCAAAGTTGAACTCAGATTATTTTCTTAGTAGCTTCTTGAGAAACCTTAAAGTATATCTCGAACTAAACCATTAATATTCAAATTTCATATTTCTATTGCATTATTTTAAAAATATTGCCTTGTTATTGAAACCTGCCCTAATCAAGAGGAATAACCCATAGATATATCTGTTTATAAGTTTCAAAAATTACTTGGTACTTAGTGTTTCTCTGCGACTACAAGTTTTAAATGAAAACAAGTTTTCTCCAAAGTCGTAAAAGTTGGTTAGATTCGGTAATAATATAGCGACTGAATCAGATTCCCAATCTCGAAAAAATAAAACAACAAAGAATGAAGTACTGAGCCAATATCACTTTAACATCTTCCAGTCAACCAGTAAGAAATTTTAAGCTCTAACGCATGTGTAAGAACCAGTCCTAACCAATCAGAGCGAATATTATTATGGAACACATACCTTACAGAAATTGGGAGCTCTAAAGACATTAGGTCCAGAACTTCCAAATTAACAAAAGTTTACTCTAATTCCAGACTATAGCTTTTCATTGCGTAAGTTAGATCTTGTACTATCTATTGCATCTATAAAGAAAGATTCTGCTGTGTGATACTCAGGAACAGTTTTAAAAATGAACACACATGCCAATACGCCTTTAAGTTTTGAGAGAAGCATTTTTTTATTGAGAACACTACAGAGTTAAATGTACATAGAGACAACTATATTTTCAGTGTGACATTTCAACACATATTCTATTTTTACTGTACGCTGAAATATCTTAACGTTGGCACTTAAACCGTCATTATATCATTTATTGTCTGTTTTTGTGTGCCAAGAACTGAAGAAAATTTCTGGTTCACCGCAGGTGGGCGTGGTGAAATAATCAACAAATACCCATATCTACAGCGGGTCACAGCCCCTTGTGGCTATAAATTTTCTTAATGTTTCTGTTCTGCTATTGCACTTTTGCTTTTCGTGTTCCACTTTCTTCTTTTCTGCTTAATATGCTGCGGTGGCTATTATGCCCTTTCTCCCGATGATGCATTGATAACGGCAATGTAGCTGGTATTGCGGCAACGTGTCCGTTGGCTGTTGTCCCATTTTATTCACTTTTTAACCCATACCATTCGCAGTTATATGAGTGAGTGCTTCACAGCCTTGTATTTTATTTTACTTTGAGGCGTGACTTAATTTTTTCACACAATCTCTTTCTCTTACCTTCTTGGCAAAATTTCCTGTTTCATCAAGTGAGCGTAGAATTGCATTTGCTGCTATATAATTTGCTCTTAGAAATTGCTACTGAAAAATATATACATAGATAATGCCATTTAATAAAAAATTAATTAAATACACACTTAGTTAAGCAGAAAGTCTTCAGTAGACGGGGGGTGAGTTGGTTTATTTATATAAAAAAAAACTTTATTTTAATATCATTACTTTATTTAGTGTTTTTTTCTACTACATTTTTTTCTTAATGATAATAAATGTGATCAAAAGCCCTGTTTTAGAATAAAATTATGGAATCCTGGTCTATATAAAGGGGCCATGGACATTGAAAAGGAAATAAATTTTTTTTTTGTGTAATGAAACTGTTTTGATCATTACTTTTTGTTGCTGTACTATGACTTTTTGAAAAATTCAATTTAACCATGAACAATACAGTTGAACCTGCTTAGTCAAGTGAAAAAAGTATAAAATAGTATCAATCATGGATACAACTTACCAACAATGAGCGGAATCGAAAATTAGACAACATCTCCAAAATTTATACTATGGTATACATACTTGCATTGACATATTATATTTTCCTTTAGTCTCTGTATAATTTTATTGAAAATATCATACCATTTTTGCTTGCTACCACATTGTCTCAAACTTCTCTTTATTATTGATCTCAAATTATTTATCCGTTTGAGATCGTGGCTGTGTACCGACCATACAACAATACGAAACATTTTGATCATCAACCAACTTTGATCAACTTCTAACCATTAGCATAATTGAGATTTAATTGCGCCGATTTTCGAACAATGCTTTAGCGATATCATGCACATCGTGTATCGTATTTTCTTAGATTTTCATGATTGCATTTTTGATGATATTGATTGAGCTGCTTATTCGCCGAATTATGATTTAAGCGAAAACTTTTGAGACATACTGGTGGGAAATTTTTATGAACAGCATAGTGCTCTCCTATAATGTCATATTTGAAGTATGAAATGGCAGTTCCATTGGACACGCTAAGAAACTTACAAACCGCTATGGAAAGAAGTGCAGTCGATCAAGAAATTCAGTTCACACAATTCCTTCGATATGCTCTTTATAGATTTCGGTATATGTTATTTTTTTTATTTCGATGGAAATGTTATTAGGCGATTATATTTTAGTAGTAACAGCGACACCTAGTGAATTTAGTTACTCCGAACGATGACAAAAAAGGGAGTTTCATTTAAAATTTCTTGACATCTAATGTGACTTTGAAGATTTTCATCTTGTTCCTATTGAAAATAACTATCCACATTGTAAGAATTTAAAGTGTTTGAAATTTAGAATTTAGAAATTAAGAATTTTTTAGTGTTTGAAATATTAAAAATTCCTTTATCGACCTCATTGCATCTGCTATGTTTTTCACTTTACCCGACAATTATGCAATTAATTTTATAAATTTATGAAAGTGAATATTTCAATTCGAAAAAATTGGAACAGTTGAGAAAACATTATTCTAAATAATTTTTTTCGATATGTGGCTAGATTTTTGTGGAAGCCTCATAGTCACCACGAAAGTCAAATATCTAACTTGACTACTGTAACATATTTCCAGCGTGGCAACTACCTTCTTTGGTACAGTATGCTCCGAATAAGAGTCAAATGGAAGAGTAAATACGGGTTTAATAAATTCATGATGATGCAATTTAGCGAATGAAATGTTTACAAAGTGTTTCTTTTTTTATGAACCTTGCCATCTTCAATTGTTTGTTTAAATAGTAACAGGAAATTGATCTAATTGATTCTAAAAGCACATTAAAAACCACAAATTCTAATTCATTAAAAATTTTTTTGCATTAAAAACCAAAACACAAGGACATTGTTTATGAAGCTTGTGCATTTAAAAAATTAACTCTGGATGGCGCGTGATATCATAAATTTTTTCAAAAGTACGTATAGTTTATGTTACTCCGGTGACCAAATATATATTTGTAATTAGTAATAAATGGTATTTTTGTAAAAAAATTCGTAGTCACTCTTATTTGCATAGATATATGTACGGAAATAAATATATATAAATACACATAAAACCGACCGCGATAACCGATCGACCGATAATAATACCGTGTTTCCTCTAGTGCCGCGTTGTATTTCATTTTAATACCCAAACATCAACTTTACAGTCGTACTTCCGTTCGATAGACAACAATAACTGCATGTTGAAATGTCTAAAAATAGCGCAGGATTATGAATAATATATTTTATCATTGTTGGAAAGCAATATAATAGATAAATAACTGGCACATAACAAAAATTCTTTGGATTTAAGGTAAACAAAAATAAATAAAATAATTACAACTTTGCTAGCGACAAAATATCAAAATAAGGAAAAATGTAATGACGTCACTTACACAACATTTGTTTTTTTGTCTAACTTTGGTATTTAGTTCACAGGTATCTTATGAATTTGTGATTTTTGTAATCACGCTAGTGAGAACTTGCATATGTATGCGTAACGTAACATGTCTTAGTTTATAACTGAGTTGTATGAACAGAGACGAAATAATGGTTGTAATTTTTAGAATGTGTTTTGAAAAAAAAAATTAGGGAAATTTTTACAACGAGCTATAATGCTTTCAATATCTAGATCAAAAAGATTTGGTATGAAGTGATTTTCAATACCTCCAACTTGAATCCCTCTACATCCAGCGTAGTTTTGCCCCCAATTTCATCGTCTAAATAGAATGCAAAGTTCCCAAAAATTAAAGGATGACAAAAATGCCCACTTCCTAAGAGCTGTCTGTCTAAGAAACGCGTATTGCGAAGAAAATTCTTTAAAAAAAAAACTAATATCTACTAAATCTGTAAGCATTAAACACGGTCGATATGATTTTAATGCGCTTTTGTTGTGAAGAGGCGTTAGGTAAAAAACTTTCCTTTTCATCCATTATTAGTTTTACTTAAGAATGATAGTATTCAGTAGTTGAATAACCACTATAATACTATACATAATATATATATATATATATAATGCTATATTTAAAATAGATTTTAGCAAAAAAATTTTGTGAAGCGGTGTGCGCTCTCTTAAATCCACTTGAAAATAATATAAACACATTATTTATATGAGAGTGTGGGGTTACTCATACGCCACGGCTAACAAAGGCAAATTAAACGTGAACTGTGCAATATTGAAGCTTAAGTAATAAAACCTCTAAAGGATATGATCACATTAATGGCCAGTAATGAAAATGAGTACAAGAAAGTGAAATTATGAATTTTATGAGCAATAAATAGCTGGAAGGTAGAAGTCTGGATTAATGAAATAAAAGCCAAAAGCATTGATTGATATGGTGCCTGCTTAATCTGGTATAAAAAATTCGATTAATTGTTAATAAGTCAAATGGCTTCAAATTGAAGGTGGGTTCCTTATTCCCCGGAAATTTATTAAGTAGAAAGAATTCGAAAAATATAAGAAGATTGCAAGGCATTGCACTAAACTTTTGAATGTAAAAAGTAGTAGTACTAAAGAAGACTGCTTCAAAGGTATAGTATTTGAAAACCTTTAACTAAAATCTTACTTTTCAACAGAATGCACTCGTTGAATATTCTAAAAATATTATGGAAACTCCTTTAGGGGAGATAAAGTGAAATTCTATATTACTCGCCTCATCAACTGACACCAATCTTATCACACAAAGCTAGAGTTCAGCTGAAAAGCTTCTTGGTTGACCAACGTTGATTCTTAGATAGTGTTAAGCCCATTCTTAATGAACTTTATCAAATAGTGACCTAGAAATATCAAAGGTAATACCTAAATTATGGTAAATACTATATATTCCAAAAGAAATTTTGATTTTATAAGCGAAAGGGCTCTTTACTAAGAACATTTTGTTAAGCATTTTAGGCTACTTGAAAAGCGAGGAAACAAAATTCCATAAAGCAGAGAATAAAATAAGGTTTGGGTAAACTTTAGGCTTGCTATTCTTCCACAATGAAAAAGAGTTCTCACACCTTTTGCAGCTAACTCTAATAAAGAACTTTTACAAGCATTGAAATCCTAATATAATTAAATTTATTGGCGAAAATGTAAGGCTCCTCACTTATAACTAAAGCCAAAATGCTTTTAGTAATCAATGCAAATTTTCTTATGGATAATTCAAATTCAAAACATGTACTTTATATAATACATTATATGCATGTATATGTAATCAGCGAGCATTTCTGCGCAAGTCTCAAGCGTTTCTGAGGAAATATTCAATGAAATTATTATTCCGGACAATAGACAAATGTCACATCTCCAAAGCGTTATATTATAAATTACGCATACATGCACTCACGTATAACGGGACGTATAATTTTTTAAATAAAATGTCGCAAATACAGGCTACACAAAAACATTCGCTTTCTAAGAGGCGTATAATTGAATTCAGTTTTAATTTTACCAACACATGCATAATGAATGAGTAGTAAGCGTTTGTGAATGTAAATTTGCGCGCAGCTAAAGAACGATGAGCGTGCTTTCGGTGTGAAATTATTATACCCACGTGATATAAAATTAAAAAAACCAACAAATTGCAGCGATGAATTAGAACTCAAATGAAAAAATAAAAGCTTTTGTGAGTGAAATGTTAAATCAAGAAACAAGTGTGTAGAAAAGGAAAGTAGGACTTTATAAATGTTGGTGGTGAGAACTACAGTTAGTTAGAACCGTTGAAAACACTTTGCGCTACCAAACATTTGCGCACACACACTAATACACGCACACAAATATACAGCAACTTAGTAATACAATCGTATGTTTGTTGGTGTTGTGTAAAGCAACAAACGCGCCGTTAAAAACAACAAAATATGCATGTATTTGTACATAAATTTGTAATCTATACGTGATTATAGGTAGAGAAATGCACAGCTAGGATGGAATTTGTGTAACTGTAACCAAAAACACTCTACAAATATATAGAAAAAATATAAAAATTAAGCAAGCGCACTAATTTTTGAAAACACTTCACAGGCAGTTGCATAAATATGTATATGTGTGTGGACCTAGCAGTGAAATGAACTACTTACTGAATACATGTAAAGTATTTTGAATTTCAAGCCTCACTGGACAGCTCAAGGGGCTTTTCTTCTTACAAGAAAGAGGTTTCTTTTGCATAGAAATATACTTATAACATAAATATATGCATAGCAATATACTTATCTCAAACTGATGCGAAATAAACCAAATCCAAAAATTTTTGCAAAAGAATTTTTCTCTAGGAATATACAAAATAAGCAAAAAGAAAAGCGTAAAAAATATATAATTTGTACTTCTTACTTACAATAATCTGAAATTAAAAACAACTAAAAATGTAACAAAAAAAATACCAATATCAGTTCTTGTCGGACTAGTTCGTACTCAGACATACATTTCTAGTTCCAAACTGCTCTTTTTCATTTACTCTTTTATTTTCCAATTGGACCTTGACTGAGTTTTTTCCGGACTAGTTTGTTCTCATTCAAGAATTTCTAGTTCCAAACTGCCATTTTTCGTAAACCCTTTTTTATTTTCCACTCCAATCTACTTACATATTGTGTGTACTTGTATATTGTATGTATTTCTAAGCGCAATATATACACATATACTGCCATTTTTTGAGAATTGTGCTTTTGTGTTTCGCTTTCATTGCGGGCCTGTGGGTATTGTGTCGAGCTTATTTTGTCCCTATAGGTAGGTGGGCGTGTACAAGCATACAAAACAAATAAAACAAGTACAATAAACCTCCTTCATAGCTGGAGCTATTAACAACAACCCGTGTACCGTTACACAAATATTACACACACACACATTTGAGTACAAACTAACAAATACTTACACATACATACCTTGGAATGTAAACCAGCGAATATTTTACACAAAAATGGCAAAGCGAGTTCGCTCGTGCCTATGTGTGAGTGCTCTACACATGCATATATATACACTTGTACAAGTACTCACACTCACACATGCTCCAATTGAGTTGGAGACCACTTGTCTACGCTGGAAATGTGCTACCAGGCAGCAGAGAATGCCAGAAACAAGCAGCAAACAAAAACCTGTGCTCACACATACATGCATACATGCATACATACATAGACACATGTAGAGGTGTTTATGCGGAATACTTCTAAGCAGCCACAACAACAACAGAATGCAAACGACGCAAGCGACGGGCGGCGCAGCGTACCTCGAGTGTCTCAGTGTGGCATTGCCAGTAGGCTGCAACCGCAAAACAAAAATATGTAACTTTTAATCTCATTTTTTTGCCGACGAAATGTGCAGAAAAAGTTGAAAAATAAGGCAAAGTGTTGCAAATAAGCTAATGCCGCAAATTTGTGATTTCAATTTCCATTATCCCGTCCTCACATGAAACATAAAATATAGATTTTACTGCGTAAACGGATTTCTTCTAGCCAAGTAACACATTTTCCTGTTAAATAAAACTATATATGTATGTACATATATACTTGGCGAATGTACTGGCTTTTCTGTGGCATATATTTCAATCATTGTTCTCGTTTTGCTATTAGCAATATATCCATTGCTTGTTGTTATTGGTTTGGAACTCTATTCCAGCATTCACGAATTCAATCATTGAAATGAGAGTTTTACAATCGCTTTTCGACGTGAAAACCACATCTGAATATTTGCTATGAAAATGGTATAGAATTATGCAGACTGAATTATTTTTCCTTTTTCTTGCTATATATTGAACCAGCCATTGTATGTTGAATTATATATTCCAGCACAGACGATTTTAAGATATACACAAGAGTTCTAAAAACACATTCAGTTCCTCCAAGCGATGATCTTTTAGATACATTAAACCTAGGTGGTTTAACCTATACTTTGCCCATTTTTGAAAATGTTGGCGAATATCAGCTCTGCTTTTAAATTCTCCAAGTAAACCGAAACATAATGAACAAAGACATGCATCACTAACACTGCCAGAACAAAAAGTAACTGTTTCGATTCAATCGATCAATGAAACGTAAAAGATAAGCAACTTATTATGCAACTTATTATAATGTAGAAGTCCAACCAAAAAATTTTGAGAAGACTTGCAGTTTGAGAAGTGCTGCCGTCTTTTTAGAATTCTTTATTAATTTAAAATTATAAAATTACAAATATAAGAAATCAGACCAAATATATCTAGTAAAAACTCTGGAAAGCTTTATAAGAAAATTTCATTTCAAAAATATTTTTGACATTGCCACCTGTTTGAAAATTGTAATTTACTATATATAATGTAATATTTAATATATATAATATTATTAAACCAAGTAGAGATTTATGAATTATTTCTGTATGAGTTATTTTTGAGAGTAAGTGTTAGCACCTCCTCGAAAATTTCAATTCAATGTTATCAAATGAAGGACATATGTGAAATCTTGTCCAAATAGTAAAAACTGAAATTTTAGAAACTAAACTGGTAGAATGTTTTTTTTTTGAAGGTTTCCACCTATTCCAAAAACCGCAAAACTCAAGAGAAGAAAAGTTTACATCGAATAATTATATACAGTTAACATTAAAAATGGATATCTAAGAATTTCTGCACTTTAAATGTAGATAAATATTAGCTTTAATATGTTCCTTTTAGACATACAGCAGCAACGTGATGTTCTCTGTAGAGAACGGAACACCAGATGGAACGTACTCTATGCGACGGGCCTAAATGATATTTGTATATCAAGCAGTTGTTATTTTTGACGTTTCAACCGCGTTATGCCTCAATGATATTCGATATTTCGAAACTCAAATATTCAATAAAATTCTTAACTACTTGTTAATGCACTTGAGGGATACAAATTTAGGGCTTAACAACATCTATAAGTGCAACTATTTCTTTTTATATATAGAATATATAACATAGGTTTCTTATAAACTTTCATTTACCATGCAATGTTTCTGATATAATAACAGATCGTTTAGACGAATATTTCAATATTACTCAAAATATCTGAAACGGTGCTAAATAAACCAAAATATGTAGAACAAAGATCAACACTCAGAAACTTATACCTTAAACTTTCATACATTTACGCACACAAAATTACCCTGCTTTAGTTTTATAGAAAACCACCACATCTCCTTTCTATAACTAGACATATCTCCATCATGCACATACTCATTATGATGCCCTTTCGTGGTTTTCTAAGCACTTTTCCGCCATTACAAGGATGTTGAACAATGCAAAACGTTTTTCAGCATTGAAGATGTTGCAATTTATTTTCATTTCTTTACCTTACCTAAAGTTGGCAGCAGACGAAGTGTGCTCGGCGCCAGGTCAAGGTTGTTGGAGCAAAGCCAAAAGCTGAGATTGCACGCTTCCAGAAAATGGACACGCGCCGTCGCATCAGCGGCATTTACAGCGCTAACAAAAAACATTAAAAAGCCAAAAAAAGTATGATAAACGATTTTAATGCAAGTGTTTACATCCTCAGTGAAAGTTCACGCACGCGGTTGGAAGCTGTGAAATAAAGCTTTAATAAACTCAACTGGATAAGGATATTTTGAAAATAGTCAGAATTTATTCAAGGTGTGAAAAGGTAGAAAACAAATGGCCTTTTTTGACAATTAATAATAATTCTGAGTAACAAATTTTTGTTGATCAAAATCAACATCTTATCAGTTATGGTCACGTGACTCCATTTAAAAGCCTTACTCTTGACAATTACAACAACCAGAATTTTCCTACATTGTAATTTAAATGTATTATTTGAAGCCTATTGATTAGAATGATACTCAAAGGATAACTCATATCATTATCTATGATGTTAAATATGGGAAGATCAAAAATGTGGTAAGATCGGGAGAGGCCAAACTAATCGGGGAACACTAACTTACATACTAAAATGTTTCGAACCAGAAGTTGCCTCGAAGTTCATCATTCATATTTTTAATTCTGCCTTAACTATTTCTCAGATATGAGATTTCGGAGGTAAATGCAATAAACCATAACACAGTCATCTCCTTTACCTAAAAGTGGTGGTTTTTTTAGTCAATCTACCATCCAAACTGTCCCAAGGTTATTTCAAGACCTTCGGTATAACTTTTGCTTTAAACAACAATTGATTTGGATTGAAAAATAATATTCGCTTCTCGTCTTTATTAAAAGCATGTTCATTGTCGATTTGTAGATTTTTCCCTTCGTGCTGACATTACGCATAACCTAAATTGTCATTTCCATCTAATAGAATAGAAAAGGTTTACGGGTTAAAGTGCAAGGCAACTTAGCTTTGGTATTAATTAACTTGTATACTAAATTTCTAGATTGGATGAAGTATTCCTCGTATGATTACCATATAAACTTTTAAAGAACAGAACATTTTACAGTCAAAAGAGTCATCAGACGAAAATAAGCTCCCAACAAATGTATTACTTATTTCTTAGACAATTAATTTCAACGAACATTTGTACTAGTCTTTTCACAATTAATCGTGAATAGAAATACAAATCCATTAGGAAAAATAAATAGTACAAAAATTTCTACTGAAAGAACAGCGTTATTAAGGCGGTTCTGTTTGCTTGGGTATGA
Organism: Bactrocera minax; assembly: GCA_021498325.1. Taxonomy (NCBI): domain Eukaryota; kingdom Metazoa; phylum Arthropoda; class Insecta; order Diptera; family Tephritidae; genus Bactrocera; species Bactrocera minax. The sequence continues at coordinate 1,970,718 of JAKEEE010000046.1, read as the reverse complement.
AAATGGAAATTGCATGAGAATATGGAAACCTAAACATGATTCGGAAACGCAGTGACTTTTGTTCATAAGCAGTATTTTTTAAATATTATAGTGAATACCCAATACAAGAAGTTAATAGGCAATAAAGCTTGGACTAACCATGTATTCGAATAACTATTCGAGTAACTATTCGGTTGTCCACTTTGTATGTTCTGACGAACCGATAACCGATACCGAAATATATTTTCGTTCTGTATTCACTTCCTATTTAGTCATTGTTGCATTTCATTAATCTCAAATATTCGAATTTCGAAGCATTTTATTCAGATATTCGAATAGCCAGATTTTTCGCTACGGTCGCCGATTATAAGAGTATCTAGAGTATCAGAGTAGCAGAGCTTTCTCTATCCAATTTCTTAATTTCGCTGCTAGTTTCATAAGATGATTATGTTTGCCTACCCAGTGTTTTTACTTTGCAGCAATTGAAACCTTCACAATTTCCGGTGACGGACAGAATAAATGTAGTTATTGTTGCCGCATACGCAATTATACCGTATATGTTGATTACTGTGCAATACAATACCGCTAGAATGCAAATAACAGAACCGGTAATTTCAGAGACAGCTGTGCGGCTTTGTAATGAGCTCAACAACGTCGAACAGCTTAAAATGGAAGTAGCTAACCGAGTTAATGCAACTCAATTAGCCGCCAGCGATAAAGCCACTTACCTATACGAATAAATGTCCACACAACGCCCACGATAGAGCTGCATGCGAAACAATAAATATATATTTAGCTACGAGCCATACAGAGAAAATGCCACCAGGAAAGTAATTTGAGACATATTAAATTAGTTAGAGTGAAAGGGGTACTAACTTTGGTCGAACTAATGATTAGGTGATATTACGATATTTTAGTTTTCAAAATCACAAGCGAAAAAGAATAGAGTGAAACACTTGAAGATGTTCAGAGAATTAAATTGAGCTTAAGAGAAATAACAATTTTTAGGTGTGAAGTTATTTTTAAAGTGGGGAAAATATCCACCACCCGATCTAGAACGCAGAAATTCTTGCATCCTGTAATAACTGATTCTTCCTCCTGTATAGCGTTATTCTCTCTTACTGGAAATGCAGTTACCAATCCTCAGTTATATATACCGTTCGATCACTCGTAGTTAAAGAAACAATTACTTGAATTATATTTGCATTCTCTTCTTTGGAGGCAATAAATTGGATTACGGCATAAAGCAACAACTGTCTTCGATTCGCCAAACATTATAAACTAGCGAATCGAACACATTGTACCAGTAGTTCAAACAGAATCAAACAGAACAGGTCGCACCTTGATCACTCTGAATTAATTGTCTGGAACCACTGAGCTGTTTAATAAAAAATAAACGAACGAATATTGAATATCGAACTAAACTTATAAAACGCAGTTTTATGACAACAATGGCATATTAATTTGATAAAAAAATATATTCAATTCTAATTTTTGTGTTTGAACTAAAAAGTTATTATGTGTGTACTATACCATAAAATTGGGAAGAGCTTCTGACCTCATGCGGTAAACCACTTTAATGAGGTATTCTCATACTCTCTCGTACGAAGTTCAACTCACGAAATTTGTCGTTGAGTTTTCATGAAATTTGTTTGACAAGAGAACAGCCCCCAAAGATAACGAGCAGAGAAATAACGAACCGATGACGACTTTTGTAATACTGTCTAGTGCTGAGTGAGAGAGCACACCAGTACGTAGAGAAATAGAGAACTTACGATGAGTTTTAAAAAATTCTGAAAACACATTCACATCAAAATGGTTGCAAAGTAAAACTAAATATATTAAACTTATCGTCAAGGCAGCAAAACCCAAGAATTCTTAACCACAATGAGACATACAAACAAATCAATTATTCGTGCAATTCCAGGAAAAAAACCAGACGTCTGTCACATAAATGGATTCTTAACTTAATTTATTTTCTTAGTATATTCTAAGCCCTTCTTTCAGAAGACACATACACTACACATCTTGACAATAAACTGCACAGACAAGGGCAATGAAATTACTTATTAATTCGTAATATCAAAAGGCGCTTTTCATGCCCTCGTGATTACAATGCCTACTGTTATGAAAAAAGTTTCAGAAGCCATTTTTTCTTATCTCTCAGTTATATTTTCCCATTTTATAGTTTCCACATTCGCTTTTATGTCTTTTTCCATTGTCCGGTTTTATGCGAAAGCAGCTTATCGATGAAGTCATCTGAAAATTGACAAACAAATATTTTCACTTTTGCACACGAGCATAAAAGTTCCCAACCTTAATACTACGTTGTACTAAAGTTCATTTCTGTAGAAAACAGATTTGGTTTAAAATAAGAAAAAAGGGACTTGGAATTTTGGATATAACTTAGGCTTTTTATATGTGAAATCAATGTTAGTGAAAATGAGTGACAATAGACAATCTGTATCTCCTACGTCACTTCATCTGGGGTGCGCACCGTTAGTTCGAAAGGGTTCGAGAAAGTGTTCAAGAAAAGTGAATACCGAACCGTCGAAAATTTTTGATTTTAGGCTACCTTTAAGGGAAAAAAGAAGAACACGTTTCCGACGTATGTCCCTAAATATAAACTATATTTGAGAAGGCGAGGGATTAACATTAGCGATGGTAAACACTTAAATGCTTTAGTCTTGAGAACACGCTTTATCTCTTATTTTCGAAAATTATATAGAAAAAAATGTAATTGGAACAAACAAACACCTTTCATTTGACTCATTTTGCTTTCATTTAATATTGAATTTATTTTACCAATTGTATTGTATTAAAAATTTCAAACAGGTGGCAACTATTTTCCGAAATACAGCCATCAAAAATTTATCCTATACAATTTTAGTATGATGCTTACATTCTACTTTTTTCACTTTTCTTGAATAAAAATTTAAGCAAGTGAGTGGCAACACTTCCAAAAAATTTCAACTACAAAATTTGTCTTAATAGATTTAATATTTATTTTGACACCAATATTGTAACAATTGGGTTTTCTCACTAATTTCAGTTTTTAAAAAAGTGGCAACCCTTCTCAAATATATCCTCAATCGAATTTTTTCTAAATGTGTTTAGTTTGATGCCCATATGTTAATATTTCACTTATTTTGTCACTTTATTTGAAGAAATTTTTCTAACTGGTGGTAACTCTTCTTATAAATATTTTGACTATAAACCTTCTTAAACTTATTTCGCTGAATAACATTGTAATAATTATTTTTTCCCAGTCAACCTTAATATTTTAAAGAAGTTGCAACCATCATCAAAAATAATTCCAACTGCTTGTTCCTTTAAACATTTTCAACCTGTGATATTTCTCTGTTTCATTTTTTGTGGGAAATTTTTCGAAAAGGTGACACCTTTTTTTTTGTTTTAAACCATATTAAAGAAAGAAAAAATTAAGAGAAAATGGTAATTCTTATTTCATACGCACTCACATATCCATAACATAACACTCATGCAAAGGGCGAATAAGTAAGTGTTCTGTGCGTATCAGCACACTTTCTCCCTCCACTGCACTTGGCGTACAAACTGGCAATCTCCACAGCTGCCACTTGTAATTATCTGTCAGCCAAGTGTCTACTGAGTCAATGTGCGCACATTGAAGTGCTTCCTTCTTAGTGCTTCTTCTTTCATCACCACTTTCTGTAACTTTCCCTGTACTTTTCCACCAAAGCTGCCACTTCGTGTCTATTCCTGTGTGTATTCCTGTATTCGCCAAGCGGCCTGCTGCTATTTATTTAATTAATATGCATAGTAAGTGGGTGTTCGAGGCAAGCAATAAGCATTAAAGCTCGAGCAGAAGGAAGTAGGACTACACACACGCACCTAGGTATATTGGATAAGAAGGATTAATTATTATGGGGGCCACCTTCAGCGATCAATGGGAAACAAATATGAAATGAGGAAATTACACTTTCAAATGTATTTAATTATTGTATTTATGCATACTTTATTATTGTGAGTACATTTATATACATAAGCTTGATAACTTGAATATTCACGGTTGCTTAATTACATACTTCATAGAATACCTAAAGTTTTGGTAGTGCGAAGGGAACTTAATAGTAAGGTCTCAGTGCAGAAGAATTACTTGGAAGACGATAAGTTCTCTAAACTAAAGAGCATTTTTTACTTTGCGAACCTGCTAATACATACAAGGAAATATAAAAATTAAATAAACCCTCAGCTTTCAGAAATTCATTATCACTCGCGTCCTTGAAAGATATTTTTTTATGAAGTAGAATTCAGTGACCTTGCGCCATTACATTCTTCAATTCACAATATCAATCATACTTATGTTACATGCTTTCCTTTCTCCTTTCTGCCCGCGTTGACCAATGAACAAAATGTCTAGAAATAAGTAGCATAGTTATTGGATAGAAAATGGCCTTGAATTTCAGGTTTCAAGCAAAGGAGGATAAAGAAGGAGATAAGTAAGATAAGAATTCTAAAGACAAGTTTAATAAAGCTCACAACGGAATAATTTAAAATAATAAAAATACCAGTTTAATACCTGCCTTGAGTTTATCATATTCTTACAGGAAATAAAATAGTTATGAAGTATGAGCATAAAAGAGGTTTAAAAAATCTTAAAGTAAAAGGTTTATTACAGCTATCTGGATATTATTTTAATTCAATAAAGTTTAAAAGATAAACAGATTTTTACAACATGGGGATCAAAGTAAAGACATTATAAAGCTTAACATTTACTATTGAAAATATGAAAATATTTTATGAAAGATTGCCACCTGTTTAGATGAAATTTAAAGTCAATTAATTTGGCAAAATATTACAACGTAACTGTTTAAAAGTTCATAAGCCTATAAAATTGTTAAGTTAAGTGAATTTATAGCTATAAAGCTTTAATTATAGCTTTTAATTATAAAGTTTAAGAAATCTTACAATCAAAGGCTTTAAGGAGCAAGGTCGCCACCTGTTTAATATTGTAGTTCCATAAAATTTACAATATAAATGATTTATTACAATATGGGTATCAAACCAAGGAGATTTAAGTAAGCTTATAGCAGGAATACTTGTGAGAAAAGTTGCCACCATTTGAAAAATTTAATATAAATATGAAATAAATTAATGATTAAAATAGTTTTAATGCAAATTTTTTTTGAGAAGGATTACCACCTGTTTAAACAAATTATTTCAACCAAATGAATTACATAAATGCAGTATTACAATATCGACATCAAATGTAAGATATTTCAGAAATATTATTTCCAATGTAATTGTTATATTACCCTAAAACGTAAGCCTCCCTTCTTTGTATTCGATGTCACCGAAGTGAATCTAGCTTCTATTACTTCTATTTAAAGCTACATATTTAATTTTTAATTAATATTCATATTTCATGTGGCTCCAAAACCACAAAACACATTTTGCAGAAGTTTTTCCTCAGGGACAAGTCAGTAGTATAGTTGTAACTTCTAAAGCAAAGCCAAGTCATCCTAAATGTTTTATATTACGCTGAACATTCGAGACTGTTATTGGGTGGCCTATAGTGGCTAAGATCGTAGTTAGTAATAAGTTTTATATTCAACCGCATTTTAACAAAATTTTCTTAACTGGCTTGTAAAATATGAGCATAGAATATTCTATAAATAGTAAAAGTGCGCCCGAAAAGCGTCTGCCGTCCCACAGATTTTTACGCCGCCTTCTCAATTCTACCCACATATAATTTTCATAATAGTGTTTGCTCACTTGTAGTGCCGCCGCGGCCTCGATATATATTTGTCATGTGCTTGGACACAGCAGAAAATTGATGGGAAGCAAGGGAAACATTATGTAAAAGATATTACGAGCAGAACTTTTGAATTTCTAGTGAGGAATATTGAAATATTTCCGACACTTCTTATATTTCAATTTAATGTTGAATATTCAAGAAACTTATTAAGGAAAGTGAATGAGAAAAAGGCATTTATAAAAATGCTTAAATTTTCTTACTATTTCTGTAATAGTAAATTGAATGTTATATTATTTAAATAACGGAAAGCACTGCGATAAAGTTCCGGGACAGCCATCCATCACTGTCATTCAAATGGTAGTAGAGCTTCAAATCAATTTATGGCATTCTGTTGAAAATAATATTGCACGAGTTGGTGTTTAAGAATTGGCGTTCAAAGCAAATGACTTCCTGCTGATAGAGGAAAACGAAAATAAAATTTCTAGTTAGTACTTCAAACTGCCGGCAGCATTTGAGACTAAAGTGGAAGCTAGTTATGCGGGTCAAGTGTTATGGTTGGCGCACTAACGAACATACTTTAAAATAAGCAGCTGTTTGACAATCAAGTAAAACCCACCGGCGTCACTCACAAAATGGCAAATAAACCGCTGTGAAATAAGCCAATACAGCCAAGAAGCAAACGAAAATTCTTGTTCATATTAAATCACAATTAATTTGAAATTAAATGAAAATGATTTTAAAATAAATATTTTTGCAATTTCGCTGCATTAACTGTGTATGACATATGCGTAATTTAATCATGAATTGCCCAAAATTCTTGTCAAATCATCAAAACCACCACTGTGTGTACGCAACTTCCATACACAGTACGCGCGGCCACCATGTGGTATACGTAACATATCGTATTAATATTTCGTTGAACGCAAAGTGACATGAAAAATTGATAAAGTGCATTTAGAATGTTTCTGATATTCATGCAAATGCACAGCTGCATGCGGCCATATCAAATTAAAGCCATCAGCAAGCATATACGAGCGCCCGAGTACATACTGCATTTTGTACACATTGCGACACACAGAAAGTGGCTGCCCAAGTGTACTTGCACATACATGTCAGTCAGCATTAAGTATTGCATTTTGTCCTGTCACTTTCCTTGCAAGAAAGAGACCTCACGAAATCCTTACTGAAGCAAAGATCTTTGCATATTGCGGTAGCGGAAAAACGCTTCCACAAACACCTGCGCAAACACACACACATGTCTTTATGGGCAAAGGTATGCACACGCTGCCCGTAGAGCGGCTTTGTTCCTTAAGAAATTTATACAAATGTGTATATGTACATTTTTTTCAATTTTTTAGCTTCGCTTTTTTGTTTGCAACGGTGTCATGAGTCTGCTTATAGCTAAAATCACCGCCGCTTCCGCATTTCATTGTGTTGCTAAGTGTTTGAGTGAGAAAACTTTTTATGCAGAAAATACGTAATGATGAATTTGGTGACAACGGTTATGTGACCAACTTTACAAACAACTTTATTTTTCCCTTACTGCAGGCAACAAAAACCAAAAATAATTTTTTTATTTACTTTTACATAAATAAGTGAAATCCTAAACATGTTTTGTGGTTTATCTAAACTTAGTTAGTAGCTTGATGGATATCTTCTCAAAATTTAATCAATGTGCAACTGTACTGTGTCAGTGTGGATGCTTCAGCATAGTTGCTTTTGTGTACTCACTGCATAATAGAGCTTTTGTGTACTCACTTTAGTATCTCGCTTAGATTTATTTGAAATATTATTATATTATATATTATTTTTGGAGATAATTTAACTTGAGAGGAGCAAAGTAGCAATAAGTTAGCTATTTCACTAAACCTCAAGGCGTCAAATTGTCTCCCTTTTTGCATAAAAATTCAAATTCTTTAGACTTTCTTTAGAGAAAAAGTTCACTTAGATTATGGTGTCAGGAATTGGAAAAAATCGATTATTTATTTTTAATTAGCCTTAAAGTACACTTTAGACTTTTTAGTTCAAGAACAATATTAAAATGATAAATGTGTGGGAAAAAATTTCTCCCCAATCCTCTATTCATTTAAAAATTTAATTATAGCTTCACAGGAACATTATCTACTGAACTAGGTACGTTTTTTATAAACAGTTTACTATTTTTTTTTTGTAAAAAATTTAACCTTTTCTTACAAGTCCGCCATTTTTCAAACAACATATAAAAAGTTAAAAACGAACGTACTTTGCTAACGAGCCTTATATATATGAGATTCCATTTTTTTTGTTTTTGTTTGCAGTGGTATGAGTTCCTAGAGTTTGTTTGAAAAAGTGATTCCGAAGATAGATAGCCCAGTAGTAGTCTTTGGTATCAAAATGTCAATATAAACTTTTTAAACTCAAAGACATCTTAAATAAGGCCTGATAAAAATAAATCAGATTCCTCTTATCGCACTCTTAGAACAAATTGTCAAAATTAGACTTTTTTTGAAGGTTCTGGACTGGCATATCCCCACAAAGCAACAAATGAAAGTTTTCAAACTTTTTATTAAAAATGGCATTTCATTTCACATTCGCTAATTTGCACTGTAAAAAATTAAGTATACAATTAAAATAGTATACAATAGTTAATTGAGAAAACATAGCATGATCGAGGGTATACGAGCCACTCTAAAACTGGAATCTATTTTTTGCCACATTCCATTTTTAGACATTTTGAAGTTACGTAAATAATGAAAGCCACGTATTTATCACCAATCTTTTGCTTGACCGAATCATCATTTTCTCTTTCGGTAAAAAAAAATAAGTGTACACAGTATATAAATAACACAAACACAGGCAACTATAAATAAAAATTAATATTTGGAAAAGTATAAGCATACCACCCATTACTATCCTGTAAGCTCAAACCTTTGGAAAAATTCAGCCCACCAAAATGTGGTCCACATCAAAGCGGAAGCACATGTACTTCCCTGCGGCTATTCCTATATCATTTACGCAAACATATGTACACATTTACATAAAACCTTACAAGTCAACACCAAAATCTTGGACATTCTATTTTCCTATATTTAACTGTATAATGCGTTATTACACCCACAACACTGGTCGTTAGAATAAATTTGAGTGAAGTACACCTAAACTTCACCTCAAAAAGTTCAGTAGCGCACACCTGCACATACATTCCTACTTATGTATATTATATTTTATTATTATTATACAAGTATATATATATATACTTTTATATATATATATATATGTTTTCGACACGAAAAATGGCTCGGCGCTGGGTTTGTGCTCATCTGCTGCGGCGAAGCGAAGGCGCCATCGACAACTGCCAACAAGCACCAAAGCCTTTGCAACTGACGTCATTTACGCTACGAGTCACTGCACACTTCGGCGCTAATATTCGTATAGAAATATATATATTATATGGCTGTATAGCACACTTTCGCAGCCACCTCAGAATATAGTTTATTTTCAAGCTAAGTAATAAGCTATGGAACTGTGAACTTATTGCCAACTTTAACATCAACCCTGAGGTTGCCCGCATTTCCTTAGAACTTGGTTGGATTTGACATGACTACAGTTGGTATTGAAAGTGTGAGTACATTTGTACCGAGGGAAAATAATTCAAATATAGACTTGCGGTTAATAAGTGCTGCATTTGTATTACAGTATATACAGTATATACAGTATATACAGTTTTCCGTAGAAATGGCTCAAAAAGTGAACGAATTAATTTATTTTCCTAGTAATATAAAAAATTTAGAAACCTTTTAGTGAGTAATAGAATGCAATCATACTATGTTAAAAAAAATGTAATTCTACAATATAATAATAGAATAATCTAACGCTACAAAAGATACGGAATGCTAAACAATGCAGAGCAAAGCCTAATTTCATGCGCGCTAATGAGTTGCTTTATAGTGCCGTTAGTCCATAACGCCAGCCATGTACTGACACACATGGAAATTATTTACACACACATGCGTTATACTCAACAACAAACTTATAAACTGTGTAGGCGGTTCTGATACTTAATTCAAAATATTTGATTTGCTGCAATCACTTTATACCAGTGTCAACTAGCAGCGCCATCTAGGCTGTCATGCATAGGTTAACTGTATGGAAACTGATTTTGATTCTGATTTTTCATGATATTTTTCCATCATTCCAAAAACAAAAACATGGAATTCTAAATTTACTCCACACTATTTGACAATTTCAGAAAAGTAAATAAATTATCCTCAACGATGGCTTAAGGGTCTTGCAGAAAGCAAATCGTTAAATGCCATTCCTGATGACTCAATACGGAATTCTTCGTAAAATATCAAACAAATAAATAAGGAACCGCTAAGTGCAAATGGAACTGTGCATTATACTATATTATTAGGCAAAATGTAAGGATTTAAGGAAAGAAACTGTTTAACGTGACCGAATATTAAAAAACATACTAACCCGGGGATTTTGTGTTCTAAATATAAAAATACTACAAACAAAGACTACGAAGTTCAGTTTGATATCATATTAATAGATAAAAGTAGTGCGCCCCAGCTTTCCCAATTAAAGAAAATCAAAATAGCGGTTACCTGAATTCTGAAAAATATTTCGCCAGCAAAGAGAATAGGAGTATGATGCGATTGAAGCACATAATGCTCAGCAAAGCATTGGAAATTAAGAGAGCAATTTGATATTTCATTTTGATGATTAGCTGACAATTTGACTTTTGAAGACCACATATAACGGGATATTTTCACAAAATCGCTGACTAATAAAATATACAAGTATTTAGTAGGTATTTTATGAATTATTGTAATAAAACAAAAAAATAGTAATCGAAGACAATCTAAGTAATCTAAGAATCGTGAAATTCGCGAATGTCTTAGATGGATTACTCTTCACTAAACACTTTTAATATTTTGCGCTTTTCTCATTGCTGTCAAAATGTTTACAACGAAAACAAGCTGTTGACAGTTATTTAAAGCTGCTGGCGGTTAGATACTAAACATATTATAACGAACAAATTACACAACGGCAAAGCACTTCACTTGAAATTAATGAATATATTATAAGAATTAACTTTAAATAAGTTTTACAAACTTTGGCTGGGTTCCACTTACTAAAATATTGTTTTTCGAAGAATTTTGATATTACTTTTAATTTAATTGTATGGTATAGGTAGTAGGCTTAAAATTTTATTTTATTCCATAAGATATGCTGTTGACAGTTACGTATTTACAGGAAAGCGCCCGTAGGCAGACCAGCATACATTCTCTCGCTTTGTTAAATGTCGAGATCTAATAACTCTCAGCTTCACCATTATGTCACTGACATAAATCATGGGCTGAGAGGGACGAAAAGGGAATCACGTAACTATAAACATATTTTATAAATACTCAAGAATAGCTGACGAAGACATCTTGATACCCCGAAAGGAATATTAAATTTAACTTCAGGAATTTCGGTTAAAATCGGTAAAACAATTTTTTGCGAGAAGCAGGTTTTCTCAATTATTTTTTTAATTTAAAAGCATTTAGATAACTTTGCTATAGGTATACGCGAATTTGGGGTTCTATATCATTCTTGCGCATTTAAATTTACGAAGATTTTATTTCCTTGTCTACCGTGAAGTACTTCTCAAAAAACACTAATGAAATGGCATTTTCATTATCGCCCTTTCACATATCGTATAAATGGAAAGATATCAATTTGTAGAACAGAATGTCGAAAGCTAATCAAATTAAGCTTAAGAATAAGCCACCTTTTCAAATGTGCAAAGTCTGCTATACTTATAATACATAATATCAATGTATTTAGTATTTGATATTGTACTTCGATTCGTAATGAGTATAATTCTTGTATTCGTGTAAAATGAGTGAAGTAATTGGTAATCAAGTAATTTAATAGGATAAAGAATAATATAATGCTTAGCTTGGCTGCATATTTTACACTGAAGATCTGCCAAAGATTTCACAAAGATGAATTATGAAAGAAACTAAATAGAAGTAATTCTGTGTGTCAAATGCACAGCATTTCTGTAAACAGGATCTGGTCCGCTCCTTACTCACCATACAGTTTTTAAAACTCCAACTAAACTGAAACTTAGTGAATTATATTTCTGGATTACATATTAAATAAATTTATACCAAGAAAATTATATCTTTGAGAACAAATATGTTTTCATTTTGTATGGCGCTATGTTTCATTATTCATAGGTATGCGATTTATAATAAATTTATTTAAATATAAACGGTGACTAAAAATAGTGAACTCAAATTATAGTTGCAATTAATTAAAATAAAGTTCATAAAGTATTTAAATAGATGTAACTATGTACTGATATTTACACTTACTTATTTTGTAACGTTTGTTCATGCGCATAAATCACAGATAAATCTAACAGACAGTTATTGAATTACGAAACCGCATCGTATACCAATAGTTTTGATTACAACCTGATTTTTGCGCTAAAAGCCCGCTGATTACTCTGTGATTTATTACAATCACTTGTAATTTTCACTACACCGCTAGGTACTACATAAAAATTGTGGCTTAAGTCAACTATTAAACCTGTTGCAACGACAGTTAAGGCATAAAAAAACATTAACTGTAATTGGTCATAACTGGTTGGACGTGAGCGTCGCATATACAGGAAAGAACAAGTTGCTTATACGCCCCCAACAACTTTGATCAACTTTTTGATTTTGTTAAGAGTATGGACATGCACAAACGCTGCAATGATTTTGCATAAATATTTCATATAATGCTCTCAACAAAATAAATAGCTCTCATAAACGTTAATACGTATTTCTTCGGTTATAGTTTATTAATATAGCTTATTTAATGTTGATTTACCATATCTCTTATCAAAATTATTCCAAGGCTTACTAAAATTTCTACATCCGAAGCAATTACTCAAACTACATTAACAACTACATACCATATTCAAGTGGCTTTCTCAAGTAGCTCACTATAATTATAAACTCTAACTAATTTAACATTATTGACTAAATTCGTTTTCTTTCTTAGTTTTGGTAATCAGTATAAGGCCCTAAGCTGGAAATAGAACTATATTTAGGTAATAAATAGGTAATATAGGTAACAAAGTATAACATTGATCTTATGTATAGATTCTTCCATATATTAAGCCATACACAAAGGCTTACATATACATCCACTATAGTTTTTATAAATTTTTATTTATTAAAAAAAAAAATGCAATTGAAATTACTTGATCAATACGAAAGGACTGAATTCTTATGGCGGCTTCAATGGGAGGATACTGAATGCATTAGAAATCAAAAGAATTCTTGGAATGGCCGCTCCACATGCGTGCTTCATCCGTCACTTGACATATATACACATAAATATACGACGAATACCTTCACAATTTGTACTCATCATTACAAGTAAATTCATTGAATAAAGCAGTTTGTGGAATCGGCGTTAATTGAAATGGCATTCGTAGTGTATCGGAGCGTACTACCAACAAAGTTCATTCACTGAAGCTATTCACATTTTCCGAAATGTGCAAATGTGGCAACCATTGCGCCGAGGGTACCGCTCATGTCCGGTATTTCATTAGGAAGAGGCCCACGCGGTCTTTATATATCAACTCTTTTGAGATCGTCGATTTTTCACACATTATCCCCATAGTAACCGTTTTCGGAGCACCTGGGCGTGGCTCATGAAAAAACGGTGTGTGACCATCTTCAATCTCGTTAAACCAGTTTTATTCGTCGCCGTCGAATAGGAAGAGTCATCGTATACAGCAATCAAGCGCTCTTTCATTTAACTGCACGATTTCCCTTCCAAAACCAAGAGCCGAATAACCAACCGAAATAGCTAGTTTTCCTCAAATCCGCTTACACACTCGTTCAAAAGAAAACTAAGAGTCCGTTTAGCCCGAAACAGTACGGACGGTAGGCGTTTATGAGCATTACCGCACCGTAATATACCGAGTGGACGTGGGTTATACCCGTTTTGCCAACTTTGAGATGGTAGCATAATGCAATGGAATAATCCACCCGTTTAATGCAATTTTATAATTAATCTTCACAAAATTTTAAAGTCGCTCACGCTACTCCAATGAATGATCCTATAGCGGAGTAGAACTTTACAATTTTATTGGTTTGAATAATAACATTCTTGTGAAGTTATAATAGTCCGAACCGTCCAATTAGGAAGCAGCCTTACTCTTTACGAACTCTAACTACATACTAAGTTTCTTCTAGGTATCTAATATCGCCTTTAGAGCCGAATAAACGAGTGAGCACGACGCCAGGCGAAATCTTATGTGTGAAATTATTTTCAGATGTTAAGTTAAGTAAACTATTGAGATATTTTGCTAGAGAATAAAATACTTAGTTTTTAGATGAGCTCATCGTAAGAGCTGCATTTTTAAACGTCTATTGAAAGAATGCCAAAATAAATAGCTTAAGTCGACTTAAGCTATTAAGAAGGGATATTCTTTATAGCCTGTTCTTCGCAATTTGAAACTTCCAGTTCAAAGGTATTGCACTAGCGATATTTTTTATAACTAAATATTTGTAATAAATCTTCTTCTGACCTGCTACAATTCATTTATTTCCTCATCTTAATCTATAACCAGTAGCACAAAATGCCGCCAAATACGAATACGAACCCCGAAGAGCAGCTGCCGGAGGAGTCGACGCCAAGTCTGGAAGCGGCCGATCAAAAAGTAGAAGAGACCACGCAGCGTGAAGTGTTCCGTGAGTTGGCGCAAAAACAAAAAGAACAACAACAAGCGGAAAGTCAAAAAATGTTCACAGAGGCCACAACTTTGACACCAAAAACCACAACAGAAGCCGAAGGTAAGACCAATTTACATATATTACATATACATGCTTTACATATTGAATAATATAATGCGCCTATACTATTATGTAGAGGAACCCACCACAACAACTGTGTCTACGATCCAGAAAATCGGACATGCCGGCGAAGTGGTCACCGAAGTGATTGCCGAGAAGACCGGCCTGCCCACGTGGGGCGTGGTGGCCATCATCATACTGGTATTCCTCGTCGTCTTTGGTATACTCTTCTTTTGTGTGCGTCGTTTCTTGAAGAAGCGACGAACCAAAGATGGTAAGGGTAAGAAAGGTGTCGATATGAAATCGGTACAATTATTGGGATCGGCGTATAAAGAGAAAGTAAGTATCAACAACGCTATCATTTCGTAGTAGTTATTGGGTTCTGGTATGTCATAGGTTCAGCCTGATATGGAGGAACTCACCGAAAATGCTGAAGAAGGCGATGAGGAGGATAAACAAAGCGAGCAAAAATTGGGAAGACTGAATTTTAAGGTAAGCTTAGTGTGAGCACACTTACATCTTGGCGTTGTACAAAAGTCCACACTCTAGTGACAACACCAAATCTATTGTCAAGGCACACAAGGAGCAAAGCAAATGTTAACGTAAAGAATTTAAGTCTCTTTATACAATAGTATCCAACTTTTGATATCAAATAATTTGTTAGTACGTTTTGTCTTAAATGTAAAATTTTATTACATAACATTAGTTTAAATTGTCACCAATTTTATTGTTGCACATACAATTTGCATTGACATTTTTCCAATTGCATACTAATTTTTAGACTCATGTACATTAAGCTCCTTTACTTTTGAATAGATTAAATTAAACAAACATTTTTATAAAATTCATAACTCTTTGGAAGAACTAGCCAGTGTTGTTGGAGCTGATAAAACACAAAATATTTCAACTAGTTCAACTACTTTTCCAAACCACAAAAGACGCTTTAATTTTACATAAAAACGACTTATTATTTATATCTCGTAAGGAATGTGACACCTTTCAATTTCGAAAAAAAGCTTGCTGTGCCTTTTTAGTAAGCTATCCAGCTACTTTTTGGTATTGGATTCGCCCGGATAACTTATTTTCTGTTTTCTTAAGTTAAGTTTTTGGTAAGCGAGCAAAGTTCAGATGTAACAAACAGAAAAGTGGCGAATCGAACATGGTTACTAATTTCCCTCCACTCGCCTAACTTACTGAAAAATACGTTTTTGAACATCTTTCCAAAATTACACTTCATTTGCTTACAGAACTGTTTGAACTATATCTGGACTTCCTTGGGATAATGGGCCCATATGATACTTAACTATGTGTGTTCAATTTACTTTGAATTTTGGGCTTTTAAAGGGCTTTTCATCACATTTTCGGTAATATTTTTAAATATTTCGCTGCCATAAGCTGCTGATGATGAGATAAATAAAGAAATCTTAATTTTCAACCAAAAAGTGCAAATAAATGAAAGGTAGAAAACTGCTGAACTGGCAAATATTATATGGCAATTATTAACTGGCAATATTATGGTAGAGCACTTTTTCCTGCAATTCAGCAATGAATTCATCCGACATCGAGCAATCCGACTGGCAATCACCACCATGTTGAAACTCATAAAACCAATTTTTTACCGACGCTATCGAAAGAGAGGGAGAATGTGTGATTTCCCTTCCAAATATGATAATCGAATTACCAACCGATATTGTTATTTTATTACGCCGTTTTTCTAAATATGCGAGCACTACTACCCACAACTACCAAAACAAAATTAAGAGTCCCATTCGGCGGAAATTTTGACAGGAGCCAGTGATTGGTAATTAAGTAGGTACTAAGTACAATACTTATCGGACGACCCGTCCTATTAAATTCAGATTAAAACAATCTTCTTCGAAGTCTACACTTACCTCTACTCTGTTTTATCAACACTCCGGCAACACTGGCAGAAAATAAAATTTTTAAATTTATGATTTATATACCTCGTCTACAATAAATCGTATTTCCCACATACTAGTATAGATTACACCACTCCGCATTATTTTTACTTAATGAAGTCACAAGTGCACCGAATAATTTACAATACAATTAACGATAACATTACATATATTACGCCTTGTATTCATTTGATTATAAAATTCAAAAAATAATTACAAATTAACTAATAAGTTTATTTTTCTCTAAACTCGCCGCACCGCAATTTAATGGATTGGGCAAATTTGCTGCAATACTTCTTCTTCTTGCTCTCTTTTTTTCTTATTTTCTCTGTTTTTCTGCTCTTTTTGTATCCCTTTTCCAATGTATACTACTTGGCTCTTCCATTTAATAGCTCGAATATGACTTCAACTCAAACAGTTTAGCGGTCACCGTTATACAAGCCGAAGAATTGCCTGCGCTAGATATGGGCGGCACATCGGATCCTTACGTTAAAGTATATTTGCTGCCCGACAAAAAGAAGAAATTCGAAACCAAGGTGCATCGCAAAACATTGAATCCAATCTTCAATGAAACCTTCACATTCAAGGTAACATATTTATGCTAGTTTTCCCTGTTCTTCAATTTGCTAATAACAAAATTGTACTACTCGCCGTCAACCGCCAGAGCTTGCCCTATGCCGATGCTATGAACAAGACGCTTGTGTTTGCCATCTTCGATTTCGATCGTTTCTCCAAGCACGATCAAATCGGCGAGGTGAAGGTGCCACTCTGCACTATTGACTTGGCGCAAACTATCGAGGAATGGCGAGATTTGGTCAGCGTTGAAGGTGAAGGCGGGCAGGTATGTGTTACTGGCTGTGCTGGCGCGCAGCATTGCCAGCTGTTAAGATTTAATGTTTTCATTTTCACTTTATTTTTAATTAACAAAAACGTTGTATTTCTACTAATTTATTATTACTTTCTTCTAAATGTTAACGTAATGAGTAAAATGCAAAACCAAAAACAACAACAAGAAATAAACTAAATAGATTCCTAAGTCCTTACGTATAAACATAAATTTCAAGACTGCAATAAATGAATTAACGTGTTTGAGTTTTTAACTTAAGTGCTGGTTTTCTAACACTATTACAAACTCAAAGTTCAATTAAAAAGCTCAAAATTCAGTTACACAATTTTTTTAAATAACTTATTAATTATATACACATTGCTATAAACAATTAACTCGAGTGTAATGAGTATATTTTGTGTGTGTGAATAGTTGGACGTTTTTTTTTCACGCAACAGTGTGTGCAAGTTTTAATTATGTTACGTAATGACATACAAGGGCGCAGACAAAAGCACAAAACTCAGAACATAAAGAAATTTACAGGAACCACCGGCAACATGAATATAAAACAGCGCAGCAAAAAACAAAAACCCGTTTAGCTCGACATACCCAGTTCAAAATGCATTAAGTTAAAAAAAAAAAATACATTTTAAGTTCCAAGTTTAAAATGTTCCCATTACCAAGAAAAAAAAATTTATATTAAAAAACTTAACAGCCAACATAAATTTCCCTAGCAAAAGCAGATGCATAATCTTTTACAAATTATTTCTTTTAAAGGTTGTTTGGTTCTCAAATAGTTTTATGATTTTCCTAGTTATTTCGACAGCATAACAAACAATTTGACTGTAATATTTTAACATGAAAGTTTAACCTCATTTTTACTTATCAAAGCGTTTAAGTTCAACTCACGGTCTTGAACATTTCTATATAGCAGCAAACTTAAAATTAAAATGAAACAACATTTGCAATGAATAAAGCATTTAAATCAAAATCTAAACAAGTTTTTCTTTTCCACTCCCCTCTATTTATATATATATACCTCTACTACTACTACTATGTACTACTACTCTACTCGTACTCACTACTCAAACTCAAAAAAAAAAAATATAAAAAAAATTGATTTGATTCCGACCTTTCGTAGAAGGTAAATAAATACATACAAAACAACAACAAAAATCATATGAATATTCGTCTTTGTACTACTACTAATACTTTTTTTAATTACCACTTCACATTTATGCAATATAAATTTTTTTCGAATTCTAAAGAAATATTTTCTGCATTTTTCTCACATTGTTAATATTGTAGTTAAATTTTTGTGTTTTAATTTTATAGCAAAAAATTTATTGAGTATTAAACTAATTATGCAAATGTACAGTTTCACCATGGAATTAAAGAAAAAACAAGCGCAAAATAATAGAATGCAATCTAATATGAGATTTGTTGGCATTTTTTAATAATTTATAAACTAAAAATACAATCATTTATGCTACAATATTATTTTGTTGAGAAACTCAAATGAATTGCAGAGCAAAACCCTCCGGCTTTTATTGTACGAAAATGAAATATTAATAAATATTTAAAAATGACAACATTGTTGGAAAACTAGTAAAACTAATAAACCAAAGCCTCTTAAATTATAACTTCGATCCTCAATTTATTTGGACAGCTCCCACAAAGCTTATTCAAAATAATAATTTGACCAAAGGAAAGTTTAAAACATTCATAACAGCAATTTAATTAACTTTGTATTACATTAGCACAAGTCAGCATGTCCTTCAACATCTACCTTCAATAGAATAGAGTATGAAAATATACACAAATGGTTTTGTGATAATACGGGGTAATGTTTACGGAAATTCTGGAATAACAAAGTGGTAAAAGTAAAATGCGCACTTAGGATGAGTAATAAACATGCTCAGTCGGTTATGCATTTTACAGAGGAAGAAGAAGAGATTTCGAATATAAAATACGTAACTACGTAATATAAAATAAAATACGTAATTTATATTTAATTTAGTTATTGATTTATAATATTACTTAGTTTATTAATATGCCAAATTTAAATAGTGTAAAATAGTAATGTGAAATAATACTAGACTCTCTCTCTCTACTAGACTCAATGACTAAATAACTCTAAAATAGATAAGCAAAAAATCTTATGTCAAAACAGAAATAATGAACAGGTGTTTTCTTATCACGATATAGAAATGGCAATATTATCAAACCAAAGTACACAAGGCGACCTTAAACAAGCACTATAGAACAACTCGACCATTTGAACATAAATTAACTTTAAAATCTGTTAAGAAGTCTACGGTTAAACGGAAAATTATAAGCGCACTGAAAAAACTAGCTCTTATATTGTAGACAGCTTACATGCAGATTACTTTATTGTGTGGGTGTTATTTTATTATTATAAGGGAGTATCCGGGTGGTACAAGCTGTTGGTGTTCGAGGAAGAGAGTAAGACCAGATTCGCGTTGGGAAACCATAAGGAAAGAACTTTATTTATAATTTTAAATTAACACTAATATATAAAGCAAATAATAAGCTGTGAGTGTCTAGTCACTTAACCGGTTTCAGCGTGAAGAAATAATATTTTTCCATGGTGAGAAGAAGTGTGTACGTTACTATTAATATTTCATAGTGGCAAAACTATTACACAGCTTCACGAACTCGGCTCGGCTCGATATCTTCTTTATGGTTACCAAGTATGTTGTTTTGTCTCTTATATCAAGTATATAGAGAGGAGAAGTGTTTTTAATTAACGTCCAAACTTTGTTTGCTGAGCATAGAATATAAGCTAATGAAAGAAAATTCATACTTTTACTCCAGCAACGTTGTCATTTAATACCTTATGCTCCTCTAATACCAGCATGGATACGTCAGTGTACATTTTACGAGAGCACATTGTATATATTTGGCACAAGGCATTGTGGTACTCTCAATTTCAGCGTACAAAACTTTAATGTTTTTTAATGGAGCAAATAAATAAATGTTAACCTCGAAATTGCAGTATAAGCGGTTCCTTTGACTGCCGTACCATGCTAAATTGTCACACCAAACGATTTTGCTTTAAATTAGTTTAAATTCTGAAAAAACGCGCACACCGAAATTTTCCTCAAAAAGTTCTCAATACAAATAATACACTATTTGAAAAGTACATCCTTTGCACTGAACTCATTTCTCTGTAGCATAGCAGCACAACAAAAAACAAATTGATTTGATTTAAGCTTGCATCATTACAAACAAACAAACGAATCAGGAAACCGCAACTTTCTAACATAAACACTTTTCCATAAGAAAATTTACCATACAGTAAACTCCAGTACATACGCACATCCACCACCCACTGCACGCAAAATTACTCATGCATACACACACATATATAGCACACAGTGAAATTACTCGAACATTACACTAAGTGTCGAATTTGTGATTATTTATATTGAAAAATGCCACAGATTAAGTGTAAAAATATTGAAATTAAATTAACTCAAAGCCTGGCATGCGAATGAGTCTGAAACACGCCGAAGCAAATGTGCGAGCTCGTTTTTAAAGCATTTCATTTTCCAAATATAAATACAACTTTTTAATTTTAATTTTAACTTGTCCATGTAAATTAATTAGTTAGCTAAACAAAAATGTACGAATATCCAAATTGAAACAAAAATATTAAAATTATGATTTTTTTCCCACAAAGTATATTAGCGAAATTCTGCTGCCATTAACTGCATGCTTTGCTTACATAAATTATTTCCAACTTTTCTAGACTAATCATTATGATGCGTAAAATAATTGAAATCTTTTGTTGCTCTACATTATTTGTATGAAGAAAATAAAATTGAATACATTTTGTTCGAAATTATTTTCGTTCTGAAATCGCATTGCTTTTTTCAAACCATACGCAAATAAATTATTTCATATTATGACTTAAATACATTATATAAAATTTTTGCTATTCAATAACAAAAATATAAACATTAAATTAATATTGAAAATATTTAATCTTCTCTTAATTCTTTTCTTCTTAATTACTTTTATCTTTTATAACACGTTGCATTACTTCCGTTCGTATCGCTAAAATGCAAATCGACCAATCAAACCCACCCGTAATGTTGTACCGTTGCAATTTAAACCATACTAAAATGATTTGATCTGTCAAAACAAAAACAAAAAAAAACCGAAAAAAACAAAAAAAAAAACCGAAAACAAAATCAAAAACAAATCATTTCAATTTTAACTATCACATCATTTGCCAAACAAACCAAAACAAAAAAAATGCGAATTATGAATTATGAAAAATGCGATTGGTCAACCAAATTGAAAACAAAAATCAAAAATCAAAAACTTCAAACCACTTTCCATCGCAAACCGTTTACCAACCACAACCACAACCACCTCGGTCTGTTCAAATCTCTTACGTATATTCGCTCAACTGTAACGTTATAAAACTGGGTTAACGCAATGGCCACTTACACGTAAGTACTCATCAAACGGATTTTTTCAAAAGTACTCATTGTTTTGTTTCGTTGTTGTCTCATTAACAAAGTATTTATAATCGTACTTTTGTTGTTTTCCAATTGGTATTGCTATTAGTAATAATCAATGTGCATATGAACAATTATTTAAACTTTTACATATTATACATATATACTCGTATTTCGATGGATTGGTGTACATCCCGAATGTTAAGCATATTCCTTTGGTATTTTTGTAACGAAATAAGTGGACTCCCTTATGCGAGAAGACATTTATTTGTATTTGCACTTTTCAATTTGCAAAAAAGAAATTGTTTTTTTTTTTATAATGTTCGCTTTAATTTAAATAAATTTTCCTGTGAAATTCGTGAGTTTTTTGTCGCCATGCATTTGTTTATTTGATGTTTCCCTTATTTGCTTGCGACTTTTAGATCAAGAGAGAATTTGTGTACCAAATTTGAGGTTAGTAAACAGATATTGCTAATTATTCTCATAGTTCTATCATATTGGATGTGATATCCCAACGTTTACTGAAAATATAAAACATTGAACCAGTTTTTTATCCATTTTAAGACCACCTCTCCAGTTAGCAACTCCACGGCTCCCTTTCTTTGAGCTGCTCTCTTGTCAAAAAATATTCAAGGACAGCAATAACAAAGGAATTAAATTAAAGTGGTAAAACCGCTTGCTATTCTATCTGCATTTAATTATGCCAATATATCACATTTGTACCAGTTGTTTGTTCGATTCGCCACTATAGAAACCAGAGCCTTCCGCAAGGAATTAATAATATAACGTGTTTATAATCGACGAATACGAATCGTAATTAAGCGAGTACTTGAACTTAAATTTGGCATCGTTTTCCTTGTAAGAAATCAAATATATCCAAGCTTTCATTTTCATATAAGACTATACCAAAATAATTGAAATATGTAGGCAACATATAATGAAACTATGGGAATGTTTCAGTAATAGAGTTTTGACCTTTGATGTATTGTATTCTTAAGAGTCTAAGATGCCTCTTACGGGGATGCCATTATACAATAGTAATAATCCTCAGAAATATTTGATAGCCCAAGGAATCTATTAAGTAGATTCCTTAATATTTAAGAAACCCTAGCCTATAATAGCGTTGGCGATAACACTTCCAAAAGCATTTAGAATTCGATTTTCGAAAGGGTCCACAGTACTCGGGCTTTAAAGATATCGTTTTTGTTTTTCGTTTCATTCTATAAGAACCCAAACTACAATACTTGAACGTACTTGGGTCTATAACTATATTCTAATTTCGGTTTCTATCCCGATGTGAACCATATTCCAATGAGAGTGTTCTGCATCGACCGGAACAAATGATAGTCAGGAAGGCAACGTCTGGGATAAAAGGCGGGTAAGGCAAAATTTCCCAGCCGCTGTTTTCCAAATAGTTTTTAACCGATCTTGCAACATGAGGCCGAGCGTTGTCATGATGGACAATTATTGCCTCGTGTCTAGTTGCAAATTGCATATTCCGAGCGTTTTTCGGCAATCGCTCGCTTCAATTTGATCAGTTGTTGTTGGTAGAGTTGCCTAATGTCTCTAATGTTCTCAGCAAAAGTTTCTTAGGAGAAATCTGAACTTAAAGATACTTGACAGAAGCTGTAATTATTGAAAATAGTAATTTTTTAACCGATATAACCCTTAACGTATAGTTAATACTCCTCTAAAGCATGAATTGAAGCAAGATTTTTCTCTTACTAAAATTATCTCACTCTCTTGGTATCTAAACACTCCTGCTTGCTCTGCCAATTATCATGTATAAACATAAACGTATTTACATTTTTTTAATTTATAACTTAAGTTTCAATATGAAGAGCTTCGACAGAAACAGCAAACAACAAATATATACCCCACAGACATCCGAAATTAAGAAAATATTTATGTATATTTAGTTTCAAATTTTTTTTTCATTCACATGCAATTATTTTAGATTCAATAAAACATGATTTTTACATCTCAAAATCAATTTTAAAAAAATAATATACCGTAAACACACATTTTTCAAATCGTGAAAAATACAAACTAGTAAAAGTAACAAGACAACAACAAAAAGACGTTAAACTGAACCATTTAGGTAAGTGGTAAACCAGTATCCTACTTATTTTCTATGTAAAAGTTAAACTTACTTTTTCGCTAGTAAATTATTAAAATAAATACAAACAATACAAAAATTGAAAGATATTAGTGCTTATGGAAAACAGAACTTGTAAAAACAAAAACAGAAATTGGCAAAAAAGTAGCTATTTTTATTAACTTTTTTATGCATATATTTATTGAAGAATGAACAAAAGTCTTACTTTACATTTTTTTCCACGTATGTCACCTCTATATACTAGATACATTTATATATGGAACTTAGTTTTTGAATGCCAATGCAATTATAATAATTACAATACTAATTAATAGTGTTTTCTGTGGTGACTGTAATTAGGTATTGCGAACTTAAAGCATACTTGTGATTAATTGTCTAATATTTTATATGCCTTTTTTCAACTCTCTCTAGCATTATAAGGCTTGAAACGCACACATACACATAAACATATTCAAAAGTACTCTTAAAATTTAATAGCTACTCATTTTTACAACTCACACTCTGACACATTATACGAGTGATGGTTTTATGGACGCCCAGTTTTTTTGTAAATAAACATTACGGGTACACAGTTATTCGGATTACATTAGTTCTAACATTTGATTTTCAAATTTACAGTTAATACAATGCCTTGATTACATCTGTGTCAAGCGTTTTCAGCTGGGTGGAAATGAACAAACCAGTTTTAAAATTTCATTTAAAAAAAAAAATTACAATAAAATTTAAATTATTTAAAACTGTATTTTCGAGTTTAAAAAATATTACTTAATTTACATTTAGTTTGTTTTTATAAATGATTATTTATATCATTACTATTATTATTATTAATAACAAGTAAGAAAGGCCAAATTAGGGTGTAGCCGAACATTTTACTCGTATACTCTCGCAATGTGCAAGGATCAGAGGCGGGGAAATGTTTTCAGGTGCTGGTCAACCTTATTTTAAAAACTATTACAAAAGAATCCAACATTCATTATTCGAAGAAATCGTCAATGAATTGTAATCATATTTGGTATCTTATTCACTTAAATTACAGGAATTTTGTGAACATAACTCACACAGTGACCGACATATTGGGCATAATGTCTGCTAGAATAACGAAAATCATTATATGTAGTATATGGGAGCTAGGATAATTCGTTAACCGATTTCACACATTTTCGGCAGTAAACTGTGGTATATCCGATATTACACGTTCACTTAATGTTGCTAAGATATCTTACATATTGACCGAAATATATGGTATAAAATCTACCCGGCGGTTGAAATTTCTTGTATTAGGTATATGGGGCTTGGGGAAGTGCTTACACGATTTTATCCATTTTAAGCACACATGGATAACTCATATATTGACCGTTATATATGGTATAAAGTCTACAGGAAGGTTGAAAATCCTTATAATAGGTATATGGGGGCTATGGGAAGTATTTACTCGATTTTCCCCATTTTGGATACCAGAACACACTATTATCATGGAAAGATCCTCCAATTTCATTGGTATATCTTACAGATTTCCCGATATTTTCGATAAGAAATCAGATAGAGGCACTGAGGTTCTAATATTGGATATCTGGTGGCTAGAAAAGTTATAATCCTGAAGGCACTATTTGTACAAAGTTTGATTTTCATATCTTAATTTCTGCTCGATTTATCTGCTTTAAAGTGAAAGAATCAGATGAAACTTAAAATTGTATTATATGAGAAGTAGCCGTGGTTGTTACCCCATTTCATCCATTTTCACAGCATGAGATAAGAATGAAAATATAATGGCACGTACAAAATTTTGTTGAAATCGGTTAAGGGGTTCTTGAGATACGGGATTTCTCCTAAAACTGAGCGGCGCCTTGCCCATAACTAAATTTTTACACGGATTCCTATGTAACACTTCCGTATCATATTCGCTGCAAGATTGAATGTTTCTGACCTGTCCTTTCAGCGAGTTATCGCTGTTTTATTAGTTTTCCACATAACTTTTGTATCAAAGGTGAGCGGTGAGGTGAGCACGGCGGATGGACGGACGGACGGTAGACGGTCACTCGGATTTCAACTCGTCTTTTCATCCAGACTTAGGTTTAGTTCTAGGTGTTACAAACAACCGTTAGGTGAACAAAACTAATATACTCTGTAGCAACATGTGGCGAGAGTATAAAAATTTTAGCAAACAACTTAATTAAAACAAATTGAGCAAACCATTAATTAAGGTTCAATTAGTAATTAATTCCATTAATTGAAATGTCTGTCTAAATCCCTACATAAAGTCTGAATGAGAAACCGCAGTCGTTATAATAAATATCAGAAAATAAAATGCAGAGCTCAAGATGATGGAATTCAATTATTTGGAAAGAACCATATGTCGATTGTGCTTACCAGATTCCTATAAGAATACCAGATTCTTCAACAAAAAAACTTATATAATCCTCAATTGGTTTGCAATAAAAATTTTAATTTTTCAACTATAAGCTAATACTTAACCTTTCACACACAAACGTTTTCATAAACATAGACAGCTGGCAAATACTAATTATTTAATTAAGTTTAGGTTTTAATTTAAGTTTAAATTTTATTTAAGTTTAAGTTATTTATTATTAGTTTATCTTTTAATGTCATTTATTTTACCACTCAATTAATCACTCTCAGCTAATAGGTCTGTTTGAACACAGTGTAACTGGAGAAATTTTCCTTCTTTGATTATTCCAACACCATCAATTAATTAAAACTTCACCTTTCGCATATAACTATTTTCATGAACAATATCAGCTGTTAAATACTAATTGAGTAATCACACAATTACCTCAGCTAATAGATCTGTTTGAGCATATTGTAAATGAAGAACATTTATTTATTCAAAAAGAACTGTTGAATTGATAACTAAAAAATTTGTAATAAAAAAGTGTGGTATTTTCTTTGCTTAAACAAACTTAAAAAAATTTAGAAGAATGCTAAACAGTCATCCTTAGAGCAACTTCAGACCATTCCATAATTTAATAAATTGATAAATTGTCTATTAATTGCCTCAATATCGACTTAATTGAGTCTATCACAATTTTGCGCTTATTTGCATTATGATTTACCTCATTATACTTTAATTTAGTAGTTAAAATACTAGGTTATATATGCATATAAATTCGTAAACATTTTCTACGAAAGTACAATACAATAAAATGGGATCAACACCCACCCACAGATGTCGCGTAAATTAACGGTTGCCCACTACACTTTAAGCAGAACCAATTTCAGCACACCACAAAAAGGACAAACTCAGAAAACTAATGTAAAACATTGACAACTTTTATATTTAAGTCTATTCACTTACTTCTGTCTAATACTAAATCGAAGCTCTAGTAATTACTATGAAATTTACAAATTTTTATGTTTCCTATTTATAAATTCTGTTCTTTTCTTTCTTTTCAATTTGAATTTGACTATTTAAATTGAGTTGCATATTTGTGCTAAATTACTGTTTTTATGCAATTATACCAAATTAGACATATATACATATATAAGTATGTGTTGAAATCGATGTTTGTGCGAAATTGTTGTTGTGTTGTATTCTAATACTTGTTTTGAATTCTTAATACTGGTCAATTATTTGTAAATGAATATTTGATGATATTCAAGTGATTTACTTTAATGAGAATATTTTTTAAGCGAATTGTCCGAAAGCCCTTTTCGAACTACATGTTATATTTGAAATCAGATAAACAGCACTTAACCTAATTTTTAGAACGGAGTTACATCCATAGTACTTACTTAGCTTAATTGATGATATGAGCGTTGAGTGTTTATCAACACAAAATTTGGAGCTAAAACACGAGACATACAACCTGATTTGGCATCTTAGAGTTAGTATGCTTTAATAAGAATGAGAAAAAGGCCAATAGTGTAATAGTTAAAATAATTTAACGCTGAATGAGAACTAAGAAATTTTTTGTTAACAATTCAATAGATCAACACGAAGCAGAAATTTTGATAGCTTATTTAAGAAATAATAGATAAAACAATAATATATATAATAATAAAAATAAATAATTTTTTTTGGAATTTATTTGCATTTTTCATTTAGAAAATTAACTATTACTTATTTTTTTACTGTTAAAGAAAAGAGCTTTATTAATTTGTTCCAAAATATAGTGAAGTTATTAATGAATTTGAGGACCGCAGCGAAGTCCTAAACATGTTTTATCTCTTTGGCCTCTGACGTCAAATATCATATGGGATTCGGTCTCTATTATAGTGGATTAGCTCCCACACAAGCTAATGCAACTAATTATACTAAAATATGCTTTAATACTATACAAATTAATATAATAATATAATAATATATAATAAATATAATAATATAATAATATATTTATTATTTAATAAGCTTCAAGCTTTCAATGGAAGCCCTATGTATCCCCAAAGTCTATAAAAATCTATCTGTATTGTTATTATATTCCTATCCTTTGATTAATGGTTAATATTTATATAATTATATTTTGAGAAAGTTCTTAAAAGTTATTCAATATATAAATAAAATAGTGATGAAGCAAGCTTTAGAGAGCTTTTATTTCATTTGTATAATAATAAAGAAAATTTACTTCTTCTCCTTTTCTCAATTTCCACTGGTTGTTTTAATTTCAAATAACAACTTTCCCGCTCAATTTTGATAATATCTCATTCTCCCTCATCCCAACTACTTACTTTTGTGAGTTTCTTTGACTTCATAGGAATGTAACTGTCAGGCTGATAAGATTAATAAACAAAACAACAACAAAAATCGATATTGCGAAGAGGAACTTATTAAAAATTACTTAATAAATAATTTATTGAGCTCTCTTAAATACATAATTTCAAAATCTAGCCCAAAAATTACCATTCCAGTACGAAACCTCAATCTATTGCAGTTGTATTTACTTGTGTAATTTAGAGTTTTTCGATGTGTAATCAATTACTTATAAACAATTATGTAATAAAAGTATAAATGTTGTTGTAACAAGGTATAAATATGTATACCCATACCAGTATGCGCGCCATATGGATTTGTATGTATGTATGTTTGTATGTATGTACCCAACTGGATATTCATATATATATTGTATGTAGCTCAAGTGATATGTTGTGTGCTTAAATATTATTAATGTTTAAAATGCGTGAAATATAAATATAACAAATGTATGTACAGATATTAAAGTTCTGGGCAAAAGAAAAATAATATTTTTGGAATTTTTCTCTTTCCTTCTCTTCTCTTTATACATTCTCTTATTTAATTATATAACTGGAAAAAATCTATGTATATAGGAAAAGCTTGGCGACATATGCTTCTCACTGCGTTACGTTCCAACTGCTGGCAAGCTAACTGTAGTCATCTTGGAGGCAAAGAACTTGAAGAAGATGGACGTCGGCGGATTGTCTGGTAATAAATTGTGGCGCCAATGCGATGCAAGGAATTCGACAGTTTTCGAAAAATTCCCTTTTTTTAATGAATGCAATCGGGTTTTGTAATTGCTTATGGGAAGAAACGAGAAAGAATCGGAGCAATTATGAAACTTGAGATTTTTTCATTCAACTACGTGAGACTGTCGTGCTTGCATCGGACTTTTGCAAAACCGTTACACACTAAATGTTGTGTCCAATAAGTGTTTGTGTAGTTATGTATTGTTTAGTACATGTACTTGCTAGCTTTTTTTCAGGGCTTAATGCATGCTAAAATTATTCACTTAATCTTTTAATAAAAAAATATTTAATTATTTGTTTAAACTCTTTAAATCTGCTTGAGATTATGTTGCTATTCTTTTTTACACCTCAAATTTAGCAAATGGGCGATTTTAAATAAGCTATATTTATATATATTTTTTTTAATTGCTTGTAAAAATTAGCTTTCCAAAGTCAATCCATGCAATGTTTTATCAACTTTATTTCATATGAAATCTTTTCTATGGCATAAAATCGTCCATTCTCATTTGCCCTTTGGCGTAGCCTTCTAAATTGTGTTTTATATCTGAACTTCGATTTAGATTTTTACGCTTCTCTAAATATAAGATTAACAATTTCAACCATTACCTCATTAAAAATCATCGATATTTTCAAATGGCAACACTGTGCGGCGCCTTTCATAATTTCCTACTTATTTTAGTTTACTCTTACAATTAAAAGTAACACAATATTTTTGCATAATTACTTTATATAACATATGCTAGTTTATACTAGTGTGTAAAAATATAAAAAATTTATTTATTTCTAAAAGAAACAAAGTAACTATCAAATCTGCTATGGATTCTCAAACGAATTCCAATGTGTAAAATAAAATCATATATATATATGTATGTATATTTCAAGCAATAGAGGGCTCGCACGTTTTGAACTATACATCTTTGCTACCTTATCCGCTCGCTTTCATTTTCAACTCGTACTGTTTCGTCCAACTGCGCCCTCCCCCGTCCAACGGTGTTGCCTCTGAAAATATCAAATCCAGTTCTTCTAGGCTTTTACAAACATATGAATTGATGAAATCGTTTAAACTACCGTTAAGTAATTTTAAATCAGTTGATTATATAATTGTTTAAAAAAAAATGTTATTAAATGTTTATTAGTTAGGTGTTATCTTAATTTCGTAAGTAATCGAACTAAATGTCTTATTTAGGCTGCTGCAAATGCATATGTTTAGCAAATCTCTTAAAAATGCTGGTGCCACTGAATCTTTAGGCATGTGTGAAAGAGTTTAGTTTTGAGCAATTAAATTAAAGAAAATGAGCCGCTGAAAATGTTATGCTAACATTTGGTAGTGAGTTTAACCTAGCATCTTCCAGTACACAAAGCAGGCTTTTAATTAATTTTACGAACATGTGACCCCTATTCATAATAAAGTATTATCCGTTTATAACAACATAGTTGAACCACAACTTACACTATCGAACTAATGTTGACGTTGTTAAAGTCTTGTTGAATTGTTTTCAGCGGTCAGATTATATTATCACTTATAACAAGATATTACTATAGCTCGAATTTTAGAAGCATGTTGCCTTCAGGACTAATGAAGCTTACTCACTTTTTACCTCAAATTTCGATCCATTATTACCAAATAAAATATAAAATACAAGATGACACAAGTTGGCTAACTGATATTTTTCCAGAGAATTGCTTGCATCTTCAAAACGAAGACAAATTCTAAAAAAAACAAAGACTTCCAGAAGCACAGATGTCTACTATGTAGGGCTGAAACAAACTTTATTCACTTTATTCACAGGGTGACTGAATTCTGACTTCTAAAGTTAACCCAAAGAATATGATTTATATAATGCATAGAATAGTTGTATAAAAAAACAAAGTAAGGTTAGTTACATCATCTATAGAACGACTGGACCGGTTTTGAAGACTTCTGATTTGATGTATTAAAAGTCGATTTACTCCAAACAAAAAACCGATAATATATACAAATACATAGAAAATACTCAAGCCGAAGTGTTAACAGAAATAAAGAGGAAAAATTTTAACAATTGCCAAATTGATTAATCACAGCCGTTGCTTTGTTAGGCGGTACAAAATTCGCCGGACCAACACCAAGTTTTTATATACCAGAAAATGGTTGGAAAACTCGAAGATGAAATGGAAGCTGAATTGCAATGAGAAGAGTAATTCTTTTTCACGATTTCACAAGTGTATCGAAGAAAACGAGATCATACGATTCGTTGAAGTCTTCGTCTTGACACTAAAACCAACTCGATGATACCATAATTTAACAGGTTAACAACAAATTAAGTTGACATAAGTTCTCAAAGCAAATGACAGAACACAGATATCCAGACTTCATAATGTCTATATAAGTTCGACGACTAACAACTGTCCAACGCCGTTAAATGTGTGTTATGCGACGTACTTTTTAACACTTCGCTGAGGTTTACTTAGGGGTTTAAAACCATTTTTTCTGCTTTCTTCAATAATACAGAATTTTAACAGTGAATTATTTACCAAAACTATGAAATATATATGTATACATATATTTTCAATCTTTTATCAAGTTAAATGGGGAAAGATTCAGTACACTGTTTGCTGCGCATAATTTGCTTTTAACAAATTTTATTATGTTAGTAATTTTTATTTTTATTTACTTTTTTCGAAATCGTGCTTTAAGTTATACCCTATTAAATGTTTAAAAAGTTGGTTTGAAAAATTTAAGAATTATAGTATATATTTATATACATATATGTAAAGCTGTTTTCTATTAAATTTGCAAATGTTTATATCCAAGTTGCATATATATAATCTTAACTTGGAAATACATATTTAAGAAATTACCACAAAAAAAAAAAAAAAAAACAACCCAACCACAAACAAAAATTAGTTCAAACAAAATTTAATGAAATTTTGAAGCAAATTAAACAAAGTAAACAATTTGAATTTAATTGCAATTGAAATTTTGTATTTACTTTTGATTTTCTCACTTTCTCTTTCTATTTTTATAGATCCATATGTGAAAATTGCAATCATGCAAAATGGAAAACGTTTGAAAAAGAAGAAGACAAGTATCAAAAAATGCACCCTCAACCCTTACTATAATGAGTCGTTCTCATTTGAAGTACCATTTGAACAAATACAAGTATGCGAGAATGTATTATACTATCCTACTACTAACTACTTAAAAACTACTACTATTACTACCATTGCTACCACTGCAACTACTATTACTACTACTACTACTACTTCTACTACTAACTACTTGAAAACTATTACAATAACACAACTGCTAAAACAAAATACCTACTAAAATTACTCTTATTACTACAACAACAAATAATAAACTACTACAACTACCATTACTACTACTATTAACCCCACTACTACCACCCAATCAACGTTATATTAAATGTTCTCCCCGCTCCCACTCACCTGCCTTGTACTTGCAAAATTATCGTTGTTTTTTGAAACAGAAAAACCGCAAGAATATTATAAAAACCCTAAATAGCGAACTAATAATCCACTACATGTTTTGAAAGTCTACATTCAATGTTTTGTACATACTAAGTACCGATTGAGTTTGAATAACCGTTATATATCACAGATATGCAACACAAAAGTAATCGTACAGACGCCAACAGCAAAACAAGCAAACAAACAAGTTACTACGTACCATTGAATTTAGACCAAGTACCGTACATAAGTAATAATGATTATTTGTAATCGGTGTTCGCTCAATATTTTAAACAAAAAGGCTTCATTTTTCGCAGTTTTTTGATTTTTTCTTTGAAAAAGTCGGCCTCACCAGCTATTGTTATTATCATTTTTGTTGAAGAAAATTATTCAAAAATTTGTTGTTGTAAATACGCAAGCAAATTGCTGCTATATATTCACTCGGCAAGAGTACCGTTATGTATAAATGCATAACTGCTTTATTTTTGCTTTGAGAGCGATATACACATGCGTACTTTGTTTTTGGCTTAACTGTTGTTTAAAAAGTGGCAAATTTTTGTGTAGCTTACATAAATGTGTTAACGATTAAGTATTTACGTTATTTGAGTTTTTTTTTTATTATCTAAAAAAAAAACAAGAATAAAACAAATATTGATTTTAGTTTTTAATGATTTTGCGCTTTTATATTAGAACCAAAAATTAAAGCAAATTAATTTTATGATTAATTAAAAAAATATTATGTTTAAAAAAATCAAAAA
Source organism: Bactrocera minax (assembly GCA_021498325.1). Taxonomy (NCBI): domain Eukaryota; kingdom Metazoa; phylum Arthropoda; class Insecta; order Diptera; family Tephritidae; genus Bactrocera; species Bactrocera minax. The sequence continues at coordinate 1,937,167 of JAKEEE010000046.1, read as the reverse complement.
AAGTCACATTGAACGGTGTGTTAGCCCTAGGACTGTGCACGATTAGTCCTTAACCAATTTTTACTAGTTTAGGCTTTCGTAGCGAAATACTCAATTAACGGCTTTTTACACATACACAGGTGTACATATGTACATAAGTATTACAAAACAAGTGTATGGCTACGTAGATTGCAAGAGATCGTTCGCCACCCGAAGAGTGGTCTGCACGCAGTTTCAACGCAAACTTTCCAAATACACCACAATGCCTCAATCGTTAACAACAACAACGTGTAAAAGTCAGCTGACAGCAGCTGTGACCCGCTCAAAACTAGTGTAACACAAGTGTATATGTGCATGGAGAAGGACTATGTATCTATGTAGTTTGGAGTTTCTCACTCCAGCTTTTTTGTTGATTCACTAATCGAAAACGCTTTCGACTTGACACTCTCAACACTCAAACACAATTCTAACCAATATAAACTCGTATGTGCGCACGTGGTATTCACTCTGTAAGGAGCGTGGAATTCACTGAGGGTATAATTATTCCAAATAAGATTTACCTCCATTAAAAAAGTTCCTTTTTTATAGAAAATTACCTCCCTGTATTTCATATCTAAATAAACAAAATTTACTTCAAATTCGACAGCACTGTCGACCTCCATGAACAAAATAGTATACTCCGAGCTGAAATATCTCAAAACGGCAGTTTGACGTGGCTTCTTGAGCTCCCTTTATACTTTTACTGTATATCTTCTAGTGTGAAAGCCAGTGAAATACGATTGCCCAACGAAATTATATTGAAAGAACCCTACATTGTTTAAAAACGTTTGTCTTACGATAAAAATTCGACAATGATAAATTCTAAGGGCTTGCTGGAGTAAGTATATACACAGTATATAGGTTTCTAAACTGAACTCACCATGTGAAACTTTTTCAGTCTATCATCAGTTTATTACACGTTAAACACAGATTCCTTCACGAGAAATATATCTTCTGAAGCTGCTCAAGCCTTACGAATAACGAAAACGGCTGCTAAGGTGGCAGGTACAGCAAATGCGAGCGTCTATGCTCCTGCACCATGACAAGGTATCTGCCTTCGCAGAAGCCCAAATCGTTAAATACTTCATTCGCTTCATTTAGCAAACGTTTTGAATTTATTCTACCAGGGGTTTAAGTTTCTTGCAACTATATCGGTTGGCTAAAAGTTGGGTATTCATATTGGTAATGCTTAACGTTTCATCATCCTCGGCAGCTGTCCTTCATGCTGCCGATTCTAACTTATCTAGATTCGGAAGGCGAAGTCTCGAGTAAATTCACAACGATGAAAACTGTCATAATACTAATTTAACTTTTACTTGTCAAACATGCCAACTTACACACAATAATTTCGCTGTATACCAATTTCAGATAACGTTCAAGGACGTGATGTGTTCTGCTAGCATCTATTACTTTCAGCAAAATTATGTCCACTAAGTGGCCCTCTAAAACTCAATTAATTGTCCCGTTACACATTCTTACACAGTTAAACTTCGTACATTGATAAAAAGCCTGCTCTTGCACCAACTTCTGTCCGCTATTTTGAACGAAACAACAGAGTTGTATTCATAGAGTTTGCACATATTTTCGAAATATCGTAACATTCTTGCTTTACATTTGGACGCAAGAAGTGAGGTTTCCTGTAGTTTGAGTTGCCTGCCAAAATGGTGTATTAAATAGAAGTGCACACTTCCTACGTATACAACGTGTACTCAATCGCAGCTTTTCAAAGTGATTTGTTCAATATCGGTCGCTGTATTCTAGTAAGTTAGTGGCTGCAACTGAACTGCAGTACGTCACGCCTAATGAAGACAGGCTTTTTTTTTACCTTTATTCTTCGTATGATCTACCTTTACTTCGCCCCTGGAGTGAATATCACCACGATACATTTTATATACTCACCACTATTAGGGGTGGGTACTCCTTACAACTCCTTCAACTCCTATTTATTTTCTAACTAACTAACACTTGGTAATACAAAGCTTCGCTACTGATCAACTCCGAAGGAGTTGCAGCGTGAAATAGTCAATGTACATACATATAAATATTATATACTATACATATGTACATATGAATATTGTCGGCGTCAATAACGACGACCGCCATGGGTTCGTTGTTTTGACACTGTCTTCTGATTTGATACGATATTACAACAGCAATAACAAATCGCAAAACAACAACAACTACAACAAGCACTAGAACTACAACTACAAGAACACTGTACAACAAGAAAAACCAACAAATAAAATTAGCAAATGAATGTAAACGCGCGCAAGTAGCTGAAAGGAGTAAACTAAAAAAAATATATACTAAAGAATAAAACAATAATAACAATTGAGAAATGATAAAAAGAGAATACTAAATTAAAAAGTCGTCAAAACTTTTTTAGCAATCCAGTGCTGGAAATTATAAGTTTTTGGAATTAATTCTAATTTTTGAAATTACACTGGTATACACACATACAACTATTTTATTAAATACTCTTACAAATTTACAATTTTACAATGTATGTAGTTAAAATAGTAGTAGTGTCCTGAGCGTCAGCTAGACCCAAAAAACAAAACTTTAGCCACGTTGTTTCGTGTCAGTTCTGCTGACCACTCTCACGTCCCCCAACTGTGATACTCAAAAGTCCCTGAACGCTGGACTTTAAACCAATACCAAAACACACACAGCAATAAAACTTTCGCAAAAATGGGATTGAATATTATACATTTTCGTTTACCAGTATTTAATGAACATTATTCTTTGGGCGAAGACGTCAACCAAGGCGCCGAGTAGCCATCTGTTCGTAAAGATATTGTTCATATAAATATCACCAAAAAAATTAGAAATAAAAATAATAACACAGCAATATCTCATATCCATTGACACTGTTTGACATAATTGCACCGTTATACTTCTGTATAAGTGGCACTACGGCCATTCCACTCGCTCTTACATACTTATTTACCACATACAATGCTTATGTATGCTAACTTTGTGATAAGCGATCAACAAGCACTGCCTCAAAACCACCAAAAATGCTGAATGTAGCCACATAATCGTACAAATTACATATCAAAATGAGTAGATACATACATATTTAGTGCAATTATAAATAGTTTTAGATTAGACCAAGTAGCTAGATAGGTTAGAAAATACCGTTACTGCTGATATTTTTTCTTTACTTGCATGTGTTTTGCATAATACAACTTGCCGCTCAAGTGATCGATACTTGAATAATAAACGCATAAAACTAAGCTATTTTTTTGTTGAAGCTTCCACTTTTGTATCTTTTAAATCAGCTTGATTACTTTCAAATTACATATTTAACAATCAGCTTGTAAAACTATTTTTTGTATATTTCAATACATAGCAGCGTAATAAGCAAATTTATTCTTTCTTATATGTAGAACATTAGAAAATATTTAACAAGTTAAGCAAATTTGAATCCTTAGCCAAATTTTAGGGAATTTGCATATCGTCTAAAACGTCCCTTTGAATGCAGAAAGTAAAAGCGTTGATTAACCATAACCAAATAAGTTAGGTTAGGTTCTAAGTTTGTAGGGAATATATGTTCCATTAAAGTTAAATAACTTTTTCAAAGTATTCGACTGAAACTCTCATGAAAAATCGTAGAACTCTGCGCACTTCCATATAAAAATACGCCGATCACTCCTCTTTGTTCGCGCCGTTCATATGCCGCAAGCTCCACAGGCATTTTGAGGTTAAGCTCAATATAATTAAATAAAGCTCAAATACAAGGCGTTGCAGAGAAGAGCACTAAACACAGCTGTTCATACTTAGGTATTTCAGTCCAGAAAATACTCTTTTTTAGTGTTAAAGCTTTCCACAAAGCTTGGCATAGCATTTTTATCTCATTTAATCAATTTTGGAACCCGACTGCGATGAAAAATTGTGAAAAATCTGAGTAAATGTTTATATACAATATATTAACACAATTGTCGCTAAATTTTTCATACATACTTCTCCTTACATATAGAGCTTAAGAACCACAAACGTCTATAAGAGGTTAACTTAGAAAGAATTATTTCACCCTAGGTAACTAAGAAGAGCACCGGTTCTAGAAAGAAGGCCTTTATCAAGTCAGTTTAAAGAATACTCGCATCAGCTTTAAAGAATTCACTACCTCTAAAATTTGCTGCGCCTTTAATGAGTATATTTGCCATCTAAACTTAAAAAATCTCCTTGTTTTGCTCAAATATAACACACGTAATATTTTTATATATACAAAATTTTTTCTTGTTGTTATTTGTAATTGTAGTTAGCGAATAATTACATTTAAGTATGCCTATATTGAGACAATCAGCATCCAACTCCTCCAACCCACCCGCAAAATTGCACAAACCTAGCGTTATACTAGTGTTCGTGGTGCACAACTCCCCCCACTTCTTGCTCACTCAGATAATCATATGAAAGTTCCTAATTTTAACAACTACAAACAACAACTCTTCTTCTTCAACAAACTATAAAACAAACTCAAAGCCAAAAAAAATTACAATAATTTTAATTAAAGTTTTTTTGTATAAATAAATAAAAGATTTATATTAATAACAAAAGAACATGAAACATAAAAACTGTGACCGCAACAAATGCAGGAAATTTGGTCTAAATATTATACATACCTAACTAATCTATTTTATTCTCTACAAATACTCAACCGTTTTGCTACCATTTTGATGCAATTCTTTTACCGGATATTATCTCAGAAAATCTGTCTCGTCGTTACTGTTGTGGATTACGATCGTATTGGTACATCTGAGCCGATTGGACGTTGCATACTCGGCTGTATGGCTACCGGCACCGAATTGCGGCATTGGTCGGATATGTTGGCCTCGCCACGACGACCGATTGCCCAATGGCATACATTGAAGGATCCCGAAGAAACCGATGAAATACTGAAGAATATGAAGTAAAGTGGCACGGCAGTTTATGTAGAAAGTACTAAGTAGGAGGTGTGAAGAATGTGAGACGTGAAGATCAAGGTAACAAGCTCTATATAAATATACAATGGTGCTTTCACTAACTAACTACCATAAATACAATACTTGTATGTCTGTACTTAAAAGTGTATTTCTAACATTAAGATTATTAATTAAACATTTTTAACAGTTGTTCATCAATACAATGAATTCATGTAGTAAACGCAAACTAAATCAACTAACATATTTACATACTCACTATGTAATAGTTACCCGTACCGTACCGCAAATGAATGCTAGAGATGATAGTCTAACAGAACAAAAATAAATTAATATGCCGTCAGCAACAAGAAAAACAACAACAAAAACAAAATTAATCAAACACAACAACTGAATATACATATTATACAACAAAGTACCGAACAACAACAACAGGCAAACCGCTCATCATTAGTTCCACATAGAAAAAGTATAAATCTCTGGAGAAGAAACGTCTTATTCGCATAAAAAAATATACATACATACATCCTATATATATGCATAAACAAAAATAATTGAAATATTTGTTAGGCCTCGACTCCGACCTCGAAACCAACAATCAAATACACCGCGATAAAAATTAGTGAAATTTTGGAAAAATAATGCAAATGCAAACAAATTAGGAAATATAGCAGGCAGTGCAAACACAGCATTATGTCTGTGCCAACTAATCGCTGTCAAATGTAGCTTTGGTCGTGGCGAGGCGGGTCGGTTATGAAAACAATCCAAACACAAAACACTACACTTAGACAAATATTTAATTAATTACGAAAATCGCATGCATACATATATACAAAAATATGTATGTGTGTAGTTGTGTATATGAAAAACCAACAACAAAAACTCTGTAACTATTGACTTCCTGTTAAAATGTTTATATAAAATCATATGCAATGAAATAAGATGCATTTTATTGTATTCTACTATATTGCATCGCATAGTATCTATTGTGACCGTATTGTACTATATAATTATATATATATATATAATATATATATAGATTTTGAGATACCTTCATTGTATCTACATATGTATGCTCTTTCGAAAGTTGTTTGTTTTCTGCTTTCAGCTCGATTTTTTAGAGAGGAAGGGAGTTTTTCACACTATTATATTTGTTTGATAATTTGTATGTCTTTAGTATTGAAAGTGATGCTTCAAATGTTAAAACTAAATTTACCAAAAAATGCTATTTAAAAATTAAAAAAAAAAGTATATAAATGAAAAGAAAAATAAAACCTTTAAACCCAAACCAAAAAAGTATAAATGAAAAGGTGCAAACAATAAATAAACGAATTTCAATGTCCTAATACTGTTTGCCATTTTTGTCACTATTCCAATTGTAACGTAAATTGTATTTAAATTTTAATTAAATAAAGTTGTTACAAATTTACGCCATAAGAAAATTATGAATTTTTCAATTCAAAGCGATTAAAAATACTAAAAATATATTTACGCAGCAAAAATTATGAAAACACAAACGCATGGGTAGTTACAGTTATTTTCATGTAAGATAATACTCCGAAAATCTGTCAGTGTAGCATACCAAAAATAAAAAATTAAAAATAAAAACTTGCATTACATGCTTGGGTTTTCTGCTAACAATTTTTTTTAATAATTTTTGCAAAAACAAAATATATGTTTTTAAACATTTTGCATTTTTGCATTTTATGCAAAATTTGCATTTTTTCATCAGCATAGCTTAAAACCATTCGTATTTACTTCAAATGCAGAATGCATTTTTCAAAGTGGCAAAAACAAAATTATTTGGAGCCACAATTAATTATTAATGGTTTTATTAATTTTATTAATTGTTTAATTTATTAAAAATTAATTCGAAGCCACAACACTCACCACAACATTCTCTTTTCTGACATTTCTGATAGTTGTGCAGTCAGCCTTATGCGGGCAATATTTTCGCATCGAAAGAGCTTTGAATAGCATTACAAAAAATCACAAGAAATCTTACAATCTTTGCCACACATCCCAACGTTTCAAATTAGCGCTACAAACCAAGCTACATAGCGATTTTCATATACCTTCTTTGTCCAACAAGAAAGCTATTGAGATTTGCTTCTTGAAAAAAGCTATTTATACACTTTCACTTCCGTCGTTAAAGTAATGAGTACTCGCAAAATTATATCGACTTTATAACAAGTTGAAATCGAAATAGTCAATGCTTTTTGCTTCACAATATTCTTAAAAAGAGAGGTGTAAGTAGGGTTGTACTACAAATAATATTTCTCATAATGTTACATAGCGCTTTACGAGTAACAGGTTTAACTTCAGTGCTTCCGAAATTCGAACAAATGCTAATAAAAATATTTTCCAACTGAAAACCCAATTATTGTACAATGCTTAAATACATTTGCGATAATAATTTATGTCCACAATCACCATTACTTACTTATGTACAATAAATATTTAAAAGTTTAGCACATATGCCTGCTTTTTTTCATAAAACAAACAAAATAAAATAACATATTTACCATTATGTTTACGTAAGTTACTATTTACTTCAAATACATCAAGACACTTATGTATGTGCATAGCATGATTGCATTTCGTATATGTTTATATGTCTATGTAAGTGTAATCTATTTAGAAAAATTACTAATTACTATTAATTAATAAATTTTAAAAAAAGTAATTAATCATGTTAAAATAAATATACTGTAGAAAGTTTAACTTCACGCGTGATTTCAAAAAGCTAATATCATCGTTTCTTGGAAGCCACAAAAACAATAACTTAAATACATACATATATCGAGAAGGCTTAATATTAGTAATTACAAAGGTACATGAGTGTTTTTATGTATGTCACCATACATAATATAATGTAGCATATATATAATTATTTAATTTGTAATTACGCAAAAATTTGGTAGTCGTCACTGGGCTAAAACATTATTTATAGTTAATGTTGTTTTTTTTATTTATTCTTTTTTTTTAATTTTTCAAGAATGGCTTAATATGTATATAAATATATTTTCTATTGTGTATATAACTACTTTTTAGGTCTATTTTATTACTTACTCTTTTTATCTACTTTTTGTCATTAGCTTATTCATTTTGGCTCTTATTTACTTTTCACCTTTTCACCATACTGACGCTTTAATCGATATTTGAAAGATGTGCTTTTGTGGCATACTGCTTTTATTTATGTAAAAATCGTTGGAGCTTATATTAAATATATATATACACGCATATATATAGATACAAATAATAATAGATATTTAGAACTGGAAAATTCATATTTAATACTTTAATTAAAATATTTAAAGACATATTAAGAACAATAATAGTTATTACTGCTAATTTATACTATATTAAGGATAAATGGTTAAGGCAGACAACACAACATGCAGAGAATTAAACAACAAAATATATATGTTAATTCAATGGTAAAAAAACAAAAATTAAAACGAACATAACCGCACTTATTTTAAGTGACAAAGATAAATGCAGCAAAATATATCATTGTTATGAAAAAGGTACCACTATTGATTTTTAAACTAAATATAACATTATTAAAGAAAATAAGTATATGTTTTTGTCTTGTAAAAATATAGTTAAGGTCAACACACAAACTCGTACCGAAACTAAACATACTATTTAATTGTAATACACACAAATAATGGAACACTAAACAGCAGTTACACTCACATACGTATAAAGTAACGGCAGTATATTGTTATTGCAAATTTTATGATAAATTTAATTTCGCATGGAAAAGTTCGATTATATACCACAATCCGTTTGTCGAGTAGTATGGTAGAGATGATATATGAAAATGTGCGAAGTAACTGTAGGCGGTGTAAAAAATAAAATAAATTGCTATGGAAAGTTAAACTAAAAATTAGATTACACATAGTTGCACTATACAAACATATATTATACATATTAAATAATAAAACTAAAAAAAAACACTAGAAATAAATAAATATATATATATATATATATATATAAACAATACTTATATACCACAAAAAAACTAATGCGACACTAATTAACTATAATAAAAAAAAGATTGTTAATTTTGATTACAATGAGGCATACATATTATTAACAATTACATACATAAAAACGAGTATAATAAAAATTGCAAATGAAAATAAAATATTTATTTGGTTTTATTTACAAACATAAGACATTTAAATAACAGTAACACTTGAACAACACCACATTTTGTATTTGCCACAGTACGATATCAATCTTTGACATTTGTATGTATATTAATAAATTATCGAAATCGCTAGGTTGAACTTCCATCTCTACGAAAGAACTTAAGTACCTCTCTCTCACTCTCTCTTTTTGAAAGAACGAAAGAATCACGTACCCGCGCAATGATTTGGGTACCATGCATATGAGTTAAACGGTTAGCAGAGTTAGCAAGAACGCCTGCTTACATACATAAGTAGTCATTTATAAACCATTTAAAATTTATATATACATATATAAATATATATCTATATACAAATGTACACATAAAATATGTGTACACACCTCCAACTATGAAACTGCTCATCTAGGCAAAAATAAACGAATGAAAGTAATTAAACTAAATAAATCTAAATCTCAAACTCTCAAAATCTCAAAATCAAAGCTAATATTTCATTTTGAAAGGCCGATACGTTCGTGCAGATCTGACAAAATAACTTAAGCATAGCAGATTTACTACAGCACTACCAAATCCCTCTCTTTAATAGAAACGGAATTGATTTTTAAATAATCAATTGAAACTGTAGACTCAATTCCCCTGCACAAAGCATTTTATATCCTTTTTTTCATTTTTTGGAAATTTTGATTCTAACAAGTAGAAGACTTTGTTGTAATCACGTTGAAAGCTTTATTAAGAGATCAGTGTTGTTGCAAAGAGAGGGACTGACGATAGACCGAGGAATTTTAGCCGCACCGAGCATTGAACCAGATGTCGACAATTTTTATAAATCTATAGAAAATCAATTTTATATTTTATATATAATTCAATATGAAAAATTCAAAATCAATGGGAAATGCGAAAAAAATATCATAAATAAATGCAAAAAGTATGAAGAAAAAATAATAACAAAAAAAACTTGACATAAAATATACTACCAAATGGAAATGCCATACAAATAATCATCTATACATAATCCTCAGCACCGCATAGTATGAATTAATCAGCTAAATAAAATTGATATACATACATACAAATATACTGGCATACATATGAGATACCATAGTTGTACGCATACGTACCGGAATGCACAAAGTTTCAGTAGAATAAAAGTTTGAGGCAAAATATAAAAATAAGGTAATTAAAAGATGTATGTAAAGCAACAACGATAGGTGGGAGGTGAATAAATAGAGCAGTGGACGTTTAAACATATAGACATAAATATTTTTGTGCGATTAGTAGGAAGTGGAAATGGAAGTGGAACCGCCACTCGAGTGGAAATGTTCTCGATTTTCTATTTACTTTAGTATTTAGCCAATATTGTTTCGTGCGTGATCATACGCCAGAACTCCTTCACATTATTAAATAATAGATTATAACCCACTCAATATATGAGTTCATTTATTGGTGTCGAAAATGCTATTTAATGTGAAGGATTACCGATCAAAAACTTTTAATTTGTTTAACTGTTGGGCGCAATCTGTCAAACTGCTCCACGAAATCCACGAAACATGCACACCTTCATACGCATATTTTACATACCAATTTAATGTATAAATATTTATATATATATATATATAAATCAAAGTGTAAACATTTTAATATTATTATTAAAATACTTAATATGACTTATAATGATGCTGTTGATCACTGACGTTATAATGCGACAGTGTGCGGAATAATGTTTATTCAAATTCAACGTAATTGTATTTAAAGTATAAATTTTATTTAAATGCAATGACCTATGTGCAGATATTATTATGAATTTAAGTATTAAAAATGTATTAAGACAAAAGGAAAACTGAAATAAAGTAACACAAGAGAACAACATCTGTAGTTAAATAAATACAAAATTTATATAAGTTAAAATAAAAATGTTCAAAACCATAAAATATCTGTTATGTCGTTTTTCTTTTTAACATTAGAAAAAGCCATAGGTTGTGTGTCAATCGGTAATTTCGTTCTCTGTATTCCAATGAAACAAATTACTATCGTGTAATAAAAAAATGCATTAATTTGAGGATTTCAGATTTTCAGCGGATACTAAAAGTGCACTTCTTATAATTCTCATATAAATTTATTGGAGGGGCATTTTTATGAATTTGTCTATATTAAATATTAAATTATTCGCATATTAATATTTTTCTTTTAAATTGTACCTTATTTTCGTCACTTTTTGTTTTCCAAATGCGCAGTTGTGTGCACACAACGCTATATACAAGACAATTGTATGCACACCGTTCGTAAAGAATCGGCAATATTCGCCAACATGGATTCGTATTCACATAAGGCGATACACGAGTAGGTTTCCCTTCAACACATGCCGATCGACAACACTTTAATGTAACAGACATATCATATTCGCTTCCAAAAAGTTTTCAGTTTCGGCGTATACCTCTTCATCGTAGTTAAATTTTTTTCGCTAGCATTTTCTTAAGATCTGACAGACAAAAGTCGCTAGGGGCCAAATCCGGAGAATACGGTGATGCAGAAGAAGTTCGAAACCGATTTGGAATCGTTTTCATTAATTTATGGAACAGTACATTATCTTGATTGAGAGCTCGCGCGGCACCCGCTTTGCACAGCTTTAGCTAACCAAAATATTCATGAGCGATATGTTCAAAACATTGCTTTGATATCTTGGGAGTATCCGCTTTCTCGATCAACCCAATATTACTATCATCCAAAATAATTACAGCGGTACTCAAAACGCAATATCTCTCAGACAAATTGTTCGACAGCTTTTAAATGTATACATTTCAAGTGAACCAAGAGTTATATTTGAAGATATCGATGACAATATGTTCGGTAATAGAACAAATTTTTGAGCGGTATTGAAGATCTAGAAGAAATCCTTTATAATATTAATTGTATATTGTTTATATATATTTTGATACTTTTATATATATTTCTTCATAATTATATTTTTGTATTTATGTATATAAAAAATTTTAAAAATTTTACCTAGCCCTTGAACAGAGCAAATTCTGATGATCGTATTCACTATTAAAAATTGTCGTATTTTCACTTTCTGCCTATTGGCATAGAGATTATAAATATTTAATTGTATTCTGATGGATATTTTAGCTCCTTATCAGCTCAGAATAATTTTTAATAGTAAAGGCAGCACTATTAAAAATTCATTGTTCAATTTACTATTAAATATTCGGAGAAAGAATAAAACGAATCTTAAACAATCACTAGGGCTAGTCTATCAAATTAACTACTCGAATATACATGGACAAATCGGTCCAGATACCAATCTTTGTCTTTTATTTATGGCCGCCGCTTTGAACAATTAAATTATCGGTCGTTACAAAAAATAAACTAAATACTTAAAATTATCATGATTACGTTGTAAAGGATTAAACATAATAAATATATAAAATCCATATGGCGAATCTTTTAATTTAAGGAGGACCCTTATAATCCTCCTGTTCGAAACTTTATACGCGGTATTTATTGAGCTAATGCTCACCGGGTATTTGAGAAGAACACTATAATCGTAAATGGGTTTCTGAATTTACTTCACGACACAAGATGAATGAAATGCATTTAAATTTCCCCTATCTTAAATTTCTTATAAGTACTTAACTTAGACTTCAATATTAATATTTGCATGAATTAAGTAAAACGTAAGCTCATAAGTTTTAAGTAATTTTGTAAATAAAAGAAAATGGAAATATTTTGTTTATCATAACCTAAGGATAAAGCAGTATTTTGATTGATCAATGTTCACGAGGATACTCTTACTTGATTTGGAAGCAAGAAAAAAGTTTAGGTTAAACAATTCACAAATTGATCCCGATCAAGATCATATCACAACATGTTGCTGTCGGTTAAAGATATCCGTTAAAATTTCTATGAGTGTGTATGAATTAGTTTCCATGCTAATTCTTTCAACGGATTAGAGTTTCGGGTAGTTGCGAAATGCGGGGTATCCACAGGATTTGAACTAGTGTCGGCTCTTAGCTTATCGATAATAAACGAAACTTTTTTAAAATGTAAACGTGCTGCAATCAGAAATTGATTCTGTGCTTTAGTTGACATTCCACTTCGGAAAACGTTTGAGAATGTTTCTTTGAACAAATTTGATATATACGTATTTCTAAATATTTACTTAGATTACTAATGGCTTTTCATTTATTTCGCTAGAAGCTAACACATTTACTAACAACCACTAATGTTTGGAGACATTCGTTTTTATCAAATTAATAACACAAGGTTCATTAAAAGCTATCAAACGTAATAAGAATTACAGAAGAAGTATTTTTGTTACAATATAAATTTCTAATTACACATAATTTTTAATAATGCAATTGCTAATTTTAATATAATACTAAATGAATTAACCTTTTTATTCTTTAGTTCTGAACGGTATATATGTCACATATTGTAAAACTCCATCATAGTGTTATCGATAACAATTTGTCGGAATTGGCCATCTGACTTATTGGAACATATTGCTGCCACATATTTTATTTATAGTTGAAAATGTAAAAATATCCACAATTTTTCTATTGCACTTGTGGTGTAATTTTATATTAAATAAAAAACAAAACAAAAAATTAAGATAAATCAGTTGCCATAGAACTAAATTATCGAAAAACAGTTAATAATTTTATAACTGTTGTTTATCTTGTGGCAACGGTGATTCCCTAATTACTCTGTTCTGTAGAAATTAATCAATCCTGCGATATATTTTTATGAAACAATCTAAATAATTAAATTTTTGTAAAAAACGGCAATTTCTTATTGGTAATGTCATCAGAGATAAGATCGAAAGTAATTGGACTCTATAAGCATGTAAGTAATATAATTTTATTATAGTCTGTAGAGCATAACCATGTTTTTGTTAATCTATAAACATTTCTGTTATCTGCAGCTGCAGTATTTGGGCAGGGAATACCCTGGTCCGAATGGCCCACAAAAGTTCCGGCAACAAATTCGCGATGCTTTTCTCAAGCATAAATATGAGACGGACCCAAAAAAGATCATGGCTTTAGTAGCACATGGACGTTACGTAGCCAAGGAAGTGGAAGCGCTCTATTCCTTAAAAAAATATAGAGCATTAAAACAGCGATACTATGAATAATCGAGTATACCCAAAAATGGACGATGAAATCGATACAATAACTAAGTCTGAAATGTTTTTTGTTTGTTAATGTAACTCCATGTGTTATCAAAAAAATAGGATGTTGAACATCATAAAATAAAAAGGAAATATCTGCCATATATTCAGTATGCAAAAATCTATTAATAAATCTTAATACATATGTACATATCTGGCAATATGGGAAAAATGGAATATTTTCTGCGAATAACATATGGTTTATGCCGACAACTTTATTTGTCAATGTCATAGAATCTTTTTTAAAAGGCCTTTTCTTTATATATGTATGTATATAGGTGAAATATATAAAAGGTCTTTTATATATGTATATAGTATAAAGTTCATATCGTTTTGAACTAGCGTAAATAAGGGGAATTTTGAATAAAACATATAGCAATAGATAATACTTCACTTGTATATACAATCAATTTACATATACATGTAAAGAATCCTACATATTCCATGTTCCCATGTTCTTTTACGGTTTCTAGTAATTATTAATAACTTTCACCCTTGACTGAAGGGGGGGGAACCTACGAAAAACTGATAATTCATTTGTAAACAATATACACTTGTAAATTTAAGAATTACGAAGGGTTTTAGTTTTTTTTTTTTTTTTTGAGAGAATGTATCTATTATACACTTCGCTTTAAATTTAATGAACGTATAATTGAATCATAATGAAGATAAACAGAACTTACACGATAACGGCTCCTTAGGGATCACTGTTGACCAAAATAATTACACCAACGTTGTTTTTGAGTAATTAGTAGGAGACAAAAACACATGAACTTTGTTAAAAATATTTTATATTTAGATTTGCTGCTAATATTGCAATTCACCACGTGATCAGTTTTGAACATTAAACAAAAACTGAAAATTCTTTTAAATCGAGTTTATCTATTCGTATATACATATGTATTTGTACACATAATTTCCAAGATAAATTAAAACAACTTAGAATATAAAAATTATTACAAAATGCATTCACATCATCACAAATATTAAAAATAAAGCGTCATTGTTGAAGAACTGTTATTTCACATGGTGAAAAATCCATCTGAGTAACTGATATTAAAATACCATATATGCGAAGCATGCATATTGTATTAACCAAACTCAAAACCTAGTACATCTTCTAAGCCATATTCGAAGAGTCGAAAATCTTCCATATAAATCTCATAAAGTCGGCGTATTGCATTAATAGGTAACGGATCGAAGTATGAACGCAAATGTGCACGGGTACTGGATGGCTTGTGACCAGTGGGGAACGTAAGACTGTCTGCGCCAGCTAAGTATAAGGCAAGTGAAGAATCATCTAACAACGTTTCATATTTGCCTATAAGAGAAAATTTATATTAATTTATACATATTTAGATATCATGCTGAAAATGCTCACCAATTACATTGTACTTCATTACACATGGATTGCAGAGATTCGAGATAGGTTCCCAATGTTCATTATACGACTGGTTGGTGCGGCTCACCTCTGGCGCAAGCAAATATTGCACAAACTCCGCAAAACTCACATCGTCGCCATGCTCCAGCGAGTGATTGTTTGCGCCGGCACGAAATGCCTTTACTATCTGCCGGCCAACACGCAACTGAAAGTAGCGCGCGCTCGGCGCGTCGCCCTCCAACTTATTGCGATACGCAGAGAGCAAACGTTCCAATGGATGACGTACCAGTATGAAGCGTGTGTACTCGGAGAGCACCTGAGCGCGCTCCTCATCGCTGAGCGAATTGAGCTTCTGGAACATACCCACTGAATGCGCCAGAGAACCCGGTATTTGTAATGGATCTGTACCGTTCTGCCAATTTCCAGTGAGGATCATTAATACACGCTTCCAATTCGTACAAGCCACCTGTGTAGAATATATTAAAAAAGTGCTAAATTATTGAGTGCGTGAGAGTCAAATTTAATATTTGATTTATGAGTGGGTGTTTGTAGAATTATGCTAAACACGAACCGTTAGATTTGTATTAATACAGCACACGAGTATTGTTTATCTGAATCGCTTATTTAACCTTGCGCACATAAATAAAAGCAAATGTACATATCATTGTTTATGGCCAAATTTTGCGGTCTGATTAGCTGTTTTATTATATACACACTACATTCTACCTACTCATTTAGCGGGAAATTAAATAATCAATTATGTACATACATATTTAATATTGAATGGTTATAGATAAATGAATGGTATTGATAAGTTAAAAATAATAATTTGCATTGTTAAATGATTTTTCATGTTTTTACGGAGTGAATGTTTGTACGTGTGTGCACATGCGTATGGAAAAATGTATTCAGCATGAATCACATATTTTTCTTCAAATAAAGGTCTTCCACTATCGGTTTATTTATCGCAGACGAAGTAAAAAAGAAGTAGGCGTATTTACCTTTTCTAGTAATTTTGATGTCATCGCTTGTCACCAATTCTTAGCAACATTTATCTAACTATGTACATATGTTAGATACATATAAAAGAATGTGAGTGCATATTTGTTTACCCTATATAAACACTATTAAGAATTTTGCACGTTCATATCCGTTTCATCATATTTATTTGCGTCACTGGTGTTAATTGCAGCGGCACATTTTTATTCCAGTTATTTAAAAGCTTTCACCTTCACGTAGTGCAATTTAGCTGCGTGAAGTACATACATAAATACATGTGCACATACTGCATATAACCACAATGCACCATCTGATCTGATTGGTATGATCGCACCGCTTTAATCGGACTGCAACTTACCAGCATTTCAGCGCACGCGCAGCTTGTTCATGTTTAAGTTGCTACTACTGTGCATCTTTTACACATCAATTTCTTATTTTTCTTTTACCATGAAAATTTCACTTTTCATTTGAATCGAGTGGAACGTGAATGATTTAAGACAAGATTTATTTATACCCATTCATATGGGTTTGCATGTATGTAATTATATTCAATTATTGAACACTTGCTATGACAAGACTTCAAATATCGCAATTTATATACGTGTATGTATGTTTAAAGATTTAGTGTTATTTTTTATGCTGCAAAAAATAGATCTTGTGTTCCAGATTTTCAATTATATATTTGCCTAAAAGTACACCATAGGGTCCTAAAACATTATTCAAATGGTAAAATGTGAAAAAAAAATGTTTCTGTTGCAACTTTTTATAAACAATTTACTACTAATTTTTTGGTCAAAAAATAAAAAAAATTTAAAAATTAAAAAAAAAATTTTTAGACGTCCGCCATTTTGCTAAAAATTAATGCAATGCTAAAAACCATTGTACTTTATTACCAAGTCTTATGTAAATTAAGATCCCGTTTTTTATTTCGTTTCAGATAGCACGAGTTCCTATAATCATCGTCGCCCGAACTTCTTGAGAGAACTTCTTGAGAAAGGTGATTCCGAAGATTGGCTGCATAGCCGACATTTTGTATCAAAATGTCAATACAAATTTTTTTCATATACTCAAATACATGTTTAATAAAGCTTGGAAGAGAGAAATTCGATTACTTCTTCATTTCTCCCAGAATAAATCGTTAAAATTTGGCATTTTTTAGATCGCTAGACTGGATTTAAAGTTTTTTCACATTGACAGCTACTTTATTGGCTAAAAAATAATTATTTCAAATGATCTTACTATTATCTTATCATAATAAGAAGAATGTTCATTCCTTTAGGTTTGCTGCTAAGTTGTTAGCAGCCCGTCTTCTCTAGTGATCTAGGGAATCACTTCAGTTGAAATTTTACAATTTAATATTATCGATAACAACTCGACCTGTTCACAAAATTTTAGTTGCGTTGTCATCGTTGTACAAATTTATTGCAGCACTACCGTTTAAAACCCTATGCTAGCGGAGTTGAAACATCAAAAACTGGTAACTGACATTACTAGCAGTTATATTATAGATAATTCTTGCGGATTTTTTTTTGAAAAATTATTAATAAATATTGAGAGCGCCTAAATTAAATAGTTTACATTATTTTAACCTAATTTTTATTGGAAATTTTGCATATATATTTAGAAAAAACAATAAACGAAACAATATTTCGAATCCTTTTGAACTTACATTAAGCAAAATTACACCAAACTTTTTAATATCACAGGCTGAAAAGTGCATATCGTTGTTGGGGCGCCTCATCTTCAACCGTTGAGGGACCTAAGGTGCGTATATAAAATCACAACTATCGGCCAATTGGTTGGTGAGATATAACACTTTGAGTGACACAAGACAATTTCCGTACAAGTCATATGAGTACCAAAGGTAATGAACATAGTGGAGGTGATTTTGGATGACCGTAAAATGAAATTGATCGGAATAATAGACTGTCAGCTATCAAAAACATGTTGGACATATTGAAAGCTTTGTGTAAAATGGGTATCTGAGCAGAGTTTGGAGCTGTTCCATTAAAGCCAAATTTTCGTAACGAAATGAGGCGGTGAATGAAAAATTACTCCTTCATTTCCCTCCGCAGTCCAATTGGCATTTATCCGCGTGAACTGCACGCGATATACCGAATCAAAAACGTGTAAAGACGGTAAATGCCAGCTTACGGTTACGTAGTTATGACGTCTATATTCTGTGATGCGTATACAAGAATTATCATAGATTATCTTGAAAACGGAAAAACAAGCAATAATTGTCGCTATACTATATAGCGTTATTGCAACGTTTAAAGGTTGAAACCGCTAATCGGCTGCACTTGAGAAAGAAGAACTTACTATTTCAGCAAGTTCTCCGAATCAAAGCACAAGAAAGAAATTAGCTTGTCTTATTTTGACAGCTTGCTGCGAAGTTTACGAACAATCTCAGGTGAAATATCCTACTACATTTATATTCAGAACAATTGTTAAGCACTTTATTAATAAGTTGTTTATTATGTTAACAATTTACAGCCCAAACACCTGATCTAGAAGCAAATTCTTGAAAAGCAAATGTTTAAAAATATGAATATATATGGCAATGCGAATCAATGGGAGACTTAAAAAGGTTATTTATGAATACATTGGTAGGGAATTCCAGCTTTAGCTCCAGCCAGAAACTTTATTACCAAAATGTGCGAAAAGAAATCATTCGCGTAAATTTAGCGTATTATCTAATGCTAAATCCATTTTTATTAGGGAAAAAACTTCAAAAAACTTAATACATTATAAATTAAACGCTTTAAATGAAAAGCCAATTCCGTTAAAACAATTGATTAGTGCTTTAATAACTAATAAATAATAAATGTAAGAAACTAATGCACAATAATCAATGTTTCGATAAGATAACATATGTACATATGTAAATAGGCAACACAAATTTAATATCTTGTGGAGTAAGTACCTAATAATTGGAAAGGAACTCCAAATACGTATATATGTGCATATCTGCACTTAATACTAAGGCATATCTGAACATATTAGTTGCTTGTAAACCTATTGAAATACCTACATGTTTGTATGACAAATATAAATAAGTTTGTATAATAATCCAATAAGTAAATTGTCGGTGTTGGTTTTTGGGATACCGTCAAAAAGAACACTTAAATCACTTCCTACTTTACGTACCAAATTTATAAGCCCTTGCCAGTTGAACGCTTACGTGTATGAAATAAATATAATATGATATTTGAATTAAGCATAATTTATGTATTATTATTTTTGGGTAGTAGCTACGCTCCTTTAATTGAATAAATGTAATAAAAAATCCCCTTACAAATTATTTCTACTC
The DNA here is from genome assembly GCA_021498325.1 of Bactrocera minax. Lineage (NCBI taxonomy): Eukaryota > Metazoa > Arthropoda > Insecta > Diptera > Tephritidae > Bactrocera > Bactrocera minax. Next base: position 1,917,208 of record JAKEEE010000046.1, on the reverse strand, counting down.
AGCATATTGGCTTTTGATACAACAAAAACGCTTCATAGGTTGGCAATTTTTCAATTAATTTACGACTTGGCGTCTTTTGGAATGAGCTCGAGAACTATACAAAATTCTTACCAATCGTTGATCGATGTAGGCCATAAAAAAAATTGAACATGCAAATCTACAGTGGTGCTCAAGTAAATGGCATAGTTGATTATGCTATTTTGCTTTTTAAGGTATAAAAGAATTTCGGAGATTCAAAAATATGCAATAATTATAATTAAAAATCTACTTCTTCAATAGATATATAATAAAAGGAAATTTTTTGGTTTTCTTCACTTCTTAAAATAAATTTTTTTTAATTTAATGTCAACAAATTTTCAATATTCTGCAGTTTTTTGAATTGAAAAGATAAACGTGAGTTCAAAAACAGATAAATATTTGAAATTTTTTTAAACACAAAGATTTTATTGTAGAATAATCGCCTAATTATTTGACCATTGCCATAAAATGTTCACCAAGTTAATGGCAACTCTTGAAAGGAAATATCTTTGCCGGTTATCTGCCTTCGGATATCAAAGAATACTTTAAAAGATATTCATTGGTGGTGTTTCAACTATTTCATGGAAGAAATATCGAAAATAAATTGTACGCTTGGATTTCAAGTAAAACTCAATCTTTTAATAATGGCATCGTTTTAAGGGAATTTGTCTAAAAGTACGCATTATTTTCGAAGCAAAAGTGTCTGCAGCGGTTCGAAAACTACCATTAGAAGACAAATTTTTAAAAATTAGACGTATTATGAGGAAACATTTCCTCGTTTGGACTACTTGCTATCTCACCACCACTCTAGCTTATATAAAGAAACTAATATCTAAGATGATCACATGAATTAGGGGGTTCATATAAAAATTTACAAAAACTTGTAAGTTTATTCAGCGACATAATTTTCATATAATTTAACAAGCTCCCAGCCTAGCGGTACTATTTCTTAGAGCAACTGTACGTAGGTACATGCATATATATATAGACACGCATTACAAAAATAAATTGTAGTTTTTGCTTTCATTTTTCTGATGAAATTGTTCGTGGGTTTCTTACATACGTCCGAATGCAAAGTTATACATAAATACATATCTATGTACGTGCAAGCGCTTTTGTCATACGGGCAAACGTTTGTCATACTCAGGTGACACGTGGGTTGTACCTGCCTACAAAATATATCCGAAGATGAGGAAAATTTATATTATATAAGAACAAATATTTACATATATATATACACAAACATATATATGTACATACAGATGAAATTTAATATTTAACTGTTAATAAACCTGGAACTGTTGATTGTGTGTATTTTATAGGTCATATGGTATCTGTAAATCTAAGCAAACGAAATTCCATAATTTGTATTATATTTATATATATTTAGAAAATTTGAATATATTAAAAAAAAAATGCGGCAGGGCAACAATAAATGCTAACTCGTTTTATTTCTTCCGCCTCTTTAAAAACCCACTCTCATCCCTCAGCCACAATTGAGGCGTCAGTAATGTTAGCGTCCGTCACTGAGTGTGCTTGAGGAATTTAAGTAATAATTTATATCTAAGCTTGCATTTATATAAGTATTTAGCCTTTTATTATTTATATATGTATATATTACGAATTAAGAGGTGTTAACCTGGCCTATTGAATAATGACTGCGATTGAAACTGTACTGTCCTTTTTTACTACAGCTCAATTCGAAATTTTACTACAGAGGATTAAATGAACAAGTTTGAGAATGGTTGGCGACTTCTATGGAAAGCCTTTCCATGCAACAAATACAATCAAAGGCTGACACATGTAGCAGAGTCCTGCTTTCACCTTGGCCACCTAACTTTCGATCTCTAGATCCGCATTATCATAATCTCATATTTACGCAACTATCTTTATAATACTTTCTGCAAAATTACGGTAACTTGAACTTGGATTTCTTTCTGCCCCTAGCTTCTTTTAGATTTTCTCAAAATATGAGTGCAAAATTAAGTAAATTTGTTTTTATAGAAAAAGTAGCATCGAGATTTCCAATAAGCATTAAAAACCAATTTTCAAATTTTCATAAATTTTAAATGAAACCGAATAAACTTTACATTTGGAACACCTACAATTTACATATTTTATATTTTTTGAATATATAAATACAATATCGAGTATTTCAGAGCCTAAACAAAATTTCTTTTATTCTCTCGCCTTCAACATAGATGAGCGTAGAATGTGAATTTCTTAATATTTCTGAGAAAAAATTAATGCCTGAGTGTACCAATGTGCTTATACATTTTACTGCCTACATTTTAGCTAGTAGTTGTGTATTATGTATATGAGTATAATCTTCTTCCAATTACGTAGCCTTAATATTTTAACATTTTACATAAATTGTCGTGGTCGCTAAATTTGTTGCACATAACAATAGACGAGTACAAAATCGCTATAACTTTTAACATTTCCATTATCATTATGGTTGTACTTAACTAAATTACTTGGCACTTACCCTGCAAGAAAAAACGAGATATACTGGTACACTAGAAAAATGTAAAAATGTAATGTAATGTAAAATTGTCTAAAGCAAATGCTAAACTATTTACGAATAAAAAGAAACTGCTTGCAAAAAATCCTCTATAATATCTCGAATCACGTGTAAATCAACAAAACAATATCCTTTGCTTCAAAATATTATTGCGTAAAAAACTGAACTATGGCGAATGTTCCCTTGAAAACCTTATGATATCACAACCAACTTCACAATAACTGTGAAGATCTAATACGTCACCAATTTGGAATAAATGAAATTTTCTACTGGGTACTGCCAACAACGTGTGTCCCCATATTTGCGCGATTATGAAATACATTGCATTACATTTAAAATTTTTAATTAAAGTAAAAAAACAAATTTTAAGTATTAAAAAAAAATTTTAGTTTCACGTCTCTTACATCTTTTTCTTAATGAAATAAAAAAAAACCTGCTTCAAGACGCAGTTCAGTTAACTAATTTGTTATATAAAATTTATTATTAATTTGCAATTATTTTGCTTAGCCTTCCGTATTTGACGTAAAAAATACGAATGGCGGTGTAAATAAAGGCCCGGCACAGGTGCACAGGTATAATTTCCAAAATAAGGTTAAAGGTCTACAACAATATATTTGCATGTCGAACAAAGGGCACAAAATGTTCACAACTTAACTGGATAAATATTTCAAATTAGAAAGTTTGAAATTTAGGTAACTACAAAAGTTTCTCGTTTCAGTAAAGACACAAACGTACGAAAGTTGGGTTATGGATGGAAAGGTCGGTATGAAATTAACTCAGTATGTCTTGTATTAACACTTCAAGCATAAAAATTATTGTATTAAAAAATTCTGTGGATTATTTGAAGCAGATTAATTAATTCTTGATAACAAATTCTTGAAAAGGTTCGCAGAATCTGTGAGACAAAGAGTCTACAAGGGTCTGCCAAACACATTTATATAATGGTGAAAAACCGTTGAAACGGTGACAAATAATAAATTGGAACAGTTATAATTCATAAATTTTAAATAGTCTGTAGCCTCGAAAACTCGTGCATATATAATACGGTAGGTACCCACAAACTTCGCGTGTAATTAGTTTTCAATGCACTCATAAAACATACCCTATGGATTTAAAATCTTAAGTGAGACAACCGAATAATAAAACAAGTATTTATCAAGTACTTATCAATCTACCTCTAGTTAACATAAGCATGAATCCTTAGTATAAAAATTGAAACCGAACCAAGCGAAAGAAACATAATTCTTATGTTTTCAATTAGATTATATGTTTTCAATTAGATAATCACAACAAATTTACATTTAACTCATTTATACACCAAACTGTATTTTTCATTCGCTTAATGTCGAATCGCAATATTTTAAAGAATAAAAAATAAAAAATAAAAAATATTCTTCTCCTCCCACTTACAAAGGATATTAAAAGCTGATGGAGCGCGTATCTTTTACTGTCAAACCTAAAACAAATTCAAAACATAACCTAAAAATATTAATTCAATAGACTTTACTTTTATAAATGAATATCTTATATGATTTTCGGGTTAGAAAATCCTAATACTTTACCAAGAACTATACCTCAACTTCTACTTCGAGCTATATGAATTTACTAGATTCTAATGGTTATCGTAATCCCTTCATACATACATACGTACTCGTACATGTAGTTTCAAATGAATTGTATAAATATGATTTCCTATCTTTAGTTTCAACAAAAGCAAAAACACAAACTCACACACACTCACACAAACATATCAATTATTTTAATCAAAACAGCCACATTGAACTTTAAACTTTCCGGCACAAATATATGGCATATATATGTACATACATATGTATACAAATGTATGTGAATGTTTGTGTATATTTATAATAAATAATCAAGTAAGCTCTAATCGCTGTAATTCAATGCTAGTTTTAATTATAGGTTTGAAAACTATTTACAGCTCCACAAATAAATTAAATGTTAATTTAAAACTAGATAATTTATAAGTTGTTTTACCTATATACATACATGCATATATTTTACAATTTTTTGTATATATGTGCATATTTTTATAAGTAATGAGTTTCACCCAAGGTTTTTATAAGTAAATATAGCATTGGTATATATATGCATACATATAGTATATAGTTATATTAATGGCACTCATTTAAATATTAACTTTTTAACTTCTGAAAGTTTATGCAAAGTTTATTTACATTTTTTAATCTATGCTTCGAATTTATAGTTGTGCAATAGTTATTTTTTATTAATAGAAAATGTCACTATTTGAGTAAACTTTTTTAATTCTAGATGTTGGTGCTGTCTAAACCAAAACCACTACCTACCAACAGGCAGTCAGACGCACCATCAATTCACTTGCCTTTGCCTCGATTTTACATCGATTTTGCTGCATTAAATCTATCGTTATAGTAAAAATTACAACAAATGCATATTAGACAGCAGGTTTGGGGAATAATTTATTAAAAAAGGCCTTCGTCATTGTACGAGTGAACTTTTCTAGATATATGGATTTTACTGCGCAACAATCCTCAAAACCATTATTTATCGGCACATAGAATATCAATATAAATTCTAAATATCTTGAAGCACCAAAAGGAAAAACATCGTTTTATACGAACAGATGAAATAAGCATTATTTACAATTGATATTATACCTTGTAGTCCCAATTAAGCGAGTCTTACTTTATAAAATGGATACATTTTTTATCACTGTCTCAAAACGCATATATATGTATGTATGTCTAGCTTTAAGAGTTAACCGATAATTTTTTTAATCTTACACTAATGTACACCTGTGTATTCATACCGTAGAGATCAGTTGCTTGAACTGTTGTAATGACTTTACACCAATATATGTTTTTAAAAATTTTAAAGTCGGCTTGCTGGAGTTTTTGAGTTTTTGGTTTATAACACTCTGGCATACATATACACATATACTATATTTGCAAATATTCATTTAATTATTATTTTTTTCTTTGCTGTAGAAAATTCATATTTTGCTAACGGCATAGTATTATATTTCGATGTAACTATATACTAGGTAACAAATGTGAATATTGGTTCACATTTATATTTATTCGACGTTTTGAAATCCTTATCGAGGTTTCGAATATCAAACTGCCTCGTGTCGTTATTTCGTATACGCAAGCTTTTATTTCCAGTGTTAATGATTACATAGAAAAAAATTCACAATATGGATATATAATATGTATATATATTACACACACATAATACGATAATGTAATATATACATCATTTTTTTGATATATTCATAAAATGAATTGTTCGAAACAAGCAATTTTTGATATAAGAAAAGTCAAGCACAGCTATTTAAAATTTGAATTATTATTTACTGTTTGATTTCGCCGACTTACAGTTTATATTTGGTAACTAGACTCACTCACACAAAGTCGAAATGATATTTATTTATATTGTTTTGAGTTTCTAATTAACGCTTTCCATATATTTCCACCTCAAATTAAAAAAGAATCAGCATGATTCAAAGGTTGAGTAGTGCATATAACCATCATCATAATTCCAAATGTTTTAATCACAGTGGAAGAATCGGTTTATGATAACCAAAACTTACTTTAAAATGGGTAGAAATTATAATTTTTACTCTTTATATACATGAAAAACCGAAAACTAAACACTAAAAAGTGCCAGAAGCAAGGGACAAGATATATATAGTACACGTATATTAAACTGCGGCAGGAAGCCGCATCCAGTACCAGTGCAAGTACAAAATGACACTGCCTTAAAAACGAAAAATGAAATGAGAGGAATGTACCAATACCATAGTTTTTAGTTTTATGATTAATTCTTTCACTTCCATTATGCAGGTTGATCTAATCCACACCAATGTTTTGTTTATAACAAACTTGTCACTCACCTTCGGCACATAGCAGTAAAGAAACTTATGCTCCTTATCCACAATCATATGATCCATTTGCTCATCCGTTAGATCATCTAATGTGAGAGCAGTATAACCCAACGTTTCACATTGTTTCTGCAAATATTCCTGTCGCTGTATATTAATGGTCTGTGTTAGTTCCAGGCTATGTTCGGCAATTTTCACATTGTTATTGTTGCCTTCCTCAAATGCAGCACGGATCATTTCAAATTGCAGCACACATATAAACGTAAGCGCGGTCAAAGTGATCAAAAAGGACTGACAGCAGCAAATTGAATTCGCCTCCGCTGACGGCATGATCATCTTTGTATTCTTAGGCAGGCGGTTGGCATACATGCGTCGTTGCGGCACAATACCACGATGCGGTTGTATGTGTATGTGGTTTTCTGAAGATTTCGTGATTTTGACTTTTTACTTTTTGTGCGACGCGGTGACAGCAGTGGTGGCGAAATGATGTGTGACATGGAAATTTTGAAACGCTTTAACATTTGAATTGCTGAGGCTTTTGGATACACACTTTGCTTATACAATGTCGTTTGGTTTGCACTGCTGAACTCTCTCAACTTGATTGTTGTTCTTTATTTTTATTTTTTTAATTTGTTATTTGATTTCAGATTTATTCTAAACTAGAATATTCATTTATTGGTGAATTTGTGAATACATTGGATGCACTGGTTATTGCCGGCGACGTTTGTAATATATTTCGCGTTTGCAAAAGCGTAATGTTGTACCGTTTTCTATGCCACATTCACTCAACAATTTACGTCCGTCGTGGTCGTAAAGCGGCGTCTTGGTATGAGCGTCGATCAACATGTAGGCGCGCCATAGAAAACGCCACGAAACCGTCGTTCGATGTGGATGACCGCAACGCGTTGTGGAGTAGACGAATTCTCCGGTGCTTCTGTTGGCCGCCAACCAACCAGCATTGGTTTCAACCTGCTGTTGCCGTTGTTGCTGTTGGCGTTGCTGATATGCTGCCACACTGTTGTCGGCATGGTCGGAGTTATCTTTACTATTGCTTGCATTTCCAGTTTCCTCGGACATACGTCGTCTGCGTCGTCGGCTTTCGTATCGCTCACGCAACTCTCGTTTGTGTTGTACACGTGCGGTTGATTCGATTGCTCTCTTTAAATTAGCAATTGTTGGATGTTTCTGAGGCAACTAATGGAAAAAAAAACGAAAAACTAAGATTAAAGTCTCTGTAGACCGCGAAAGGTTTACGAACAACTTTTACACACACAAACATACATACATGTACGGAATTCTTCAAATAACTTTATTGCTTGATTGAACTTTCGATCGGCAATAAAAAAGCGAAATATAATTAGAAAATATTTGTAATATTTGGAGACAAAACTTCTAAGTTTTTTGTTAACATCCGAAATCATAAGAACGGTGAAGTTTAACAGACATTTAGCTGTGTCTAGAAAGGTGTAAGAATAAGCCGTATTAAAAGTCACACCACTTTTAATTGACACCCAAGCTTAAATGCATATATATGTACATAAATACACACCTTTATACAAACCTACCCATTCATTTACAAGTCCCTACAAGAACAGTGTCAATCATTTGATCGTTCATCTGAGTCATAGCTGAAAAAATTTTTTCAGCTCCTAGAACGAAGTTTCTGCCATTTTCATATGGGTGGGTTTACATCTCTCTCTAACACATTATTATTTGGAATTGATTAACTATACATGTGTACTGCTCGCTCGCATGCCTTTATTGGGACATTGCTGACCACAAGCTTAACAAGTTAAAAAATGTCTGTAATGATTGAAAATCTATCACAAATGAAACAATAAATCATACAATTTTGATCTCTTTAATTACCCTCGAACTGTTAATTAAAATAAATTAAAATAATATACATAAAAATAAGGAATGCAATAAAAAAAATTGATAAAAAAAGAAAAAAGAAAATTAACTAAAAATATAGTTTTAATTGAAACTTATTTAACTTACATATATTTGACAACCCCTCTTTTTCATTTTGAATTTGTATTTTTATGTTAAGATAACAGACATTCTTTAGAAACGTCTTGCACGCTGTTGGTTTGTCGCAAAGAATAGTTAGCATTATAAGTCGTAGGTCTCTCTTTTTAACGATCACAATAACTTTCAATTGAACAGTAAAATGAACATCAAGACTGACCTAACAAATATGAGTGTATTGGTGATCTCATCAGAAGTTTCTTGCAGGGCACATATATGTAAATATACATGTATAGACGTAATAACACACGCTTACGCATTAAAAAACGTGCTTGGCTCTGACAAGTTGTAGTAGCTCTGCGCTCTTATGATTTCGTATTTGATAAATACACCTGCTGGAAAAATATAGTTGTGGTAATTAGCAATAACCCTTAACCGGTTTTGATATTTTTCATGACAACAACTTTAAGTACCTACATTCGTAAGTATAAATATGAATACGGGTGTGCCCACAAAACTAAACTTGATATGATATATGAAATAAAAAAAAAAACAATTTCAGAAGTTGTGTGCATATATCTCATATACTTCTTCAGGTATCTGAGCCAATCTTTGATCCAACATTGCTTATTCCCACCCTGTGCAATAATAAGAAAAAATGCGCCCTACTCCTACCTACCTCCAGTTGGTGACCTTGATGGTTTGTTCATCTAACGTTTGTAAGCGTTTTACTTTCTTATTTTCGAAAACCATAACTTAAACCGTACTTAACTATTTAAACAAAATTTTGCATAGATGACACACTTGAAATGCGACAGATGGAACTATCTGTTACAATATTATGAAATTTTTAGACTTCGCCTTTTTCTCCACTCTCTTTATGAAATACACTGCTACCAGGATTTTGGCATACTCTATTACGTACATATATTAGATCTCCGATCATGAGTTTCAATTCAAGAAGAGTTTACAACATATCCAGGAACGAGAGATCTGAAGTAAGTTAAGAGTCGGGCTTCCTTGTTTAAATCCGATGTTCACTTCGAGTAACCTCGAAATAATTCCACTGATGCAAAGATAAAACCTGTGCGATAGGCAGATCCCAAGAAACATAAAAATTTGAAAAAGCGGAAAATCCAAATTTTGTCAGACTACAGAGAGAGTCAGCTTATTTGATTCCACAAAAATAATTATTTAATTAAATAAGAAATTAAAAAAAAATCAAAATTCAAACATATGACAACAATATGAACAAAATATGATTATTTTCTCTGAACAACAACTTTTAAAATTAACAGTTTATTTGATGGAGCAATAAAATACATGAAAATAAAACGAATTCTTAAATTTTTTAAAGATCCTAGTGTTTTTTTGTTTTGTCACATCTGATCAAATTTTCGATCATTCTAAAATTCTTCACTCTTCGGGTTCGTGTTGCTTTTAGACTTTTTTTTACTAGAAATATTGCGTTTTCTCATATTTTTTCCATCAATGACCACAAATTTTCAAGGACATTTAAGTCAGAGCATTGTGCTGGTGGTTCCATTAGGTGAGAACAATTCCATATTAGCCGTGCCTACACAATGGACAACTTATGTTTAGGGTCGTTGCCTTTGTAAAATCCAAAGTTTCTGCGCAGATCCAGTTTTTCAGCACCTTGTAGTAAATAATCTTTAAGGTGCTAAGCCATATATTTTTGACCAACTTATCCTGAATAAATTCGAGATTTCCAACACACGTTGCTGTCAAACAGGCCCTAATCACAACACTTTCTCCACCGCGTTTCACCGTTGCTCATAGATTCTCTAAATCCAGTTGTTTATTGGGTTTCCGCTATACCATCGACCTTCCGTCAGAGTCAAATACATTAAATTTTGACTCGTGTGAAAACATAACTATATCACGAAATGTTAGGTAATTCAAAACATAATTTTTGGTCATCAGTTAATTTTTATGCCAACAATTCACCAATATTTTTCGCTCTATTGTGTGCTGGATTATAGACGAAGAAATATTTACCAATTCAGCTATAGTAAGTTGGTTTCTTTGAAAGTGATGAACTAACTACTAATTCTATTTGCTCCAGGCTTGTTCGCCGGACTATGTTCAAAAATTAATTTGTTCTCAGGTTGCAGCTGATGCTTTCACATTAAAAATTGTAATAATTCAACAAAGTTGTCTAGAGCAATACAAAGCAAAAGTTTTGGAAATTACAACGGCAAAAGTACGATTAGAAGTTCGCTACATCAAATTAGCTGCTCGTTCTAAAGAAGTTATATAAGATTAAACTATGTTTATACTATAATAATTTTATATGTAAGTTTATACTATTTTTATACTCTCGCAACATGTTAGCAGATTATTATAGTTTTCTTCACCGAACAGTTATTGTAACACCTAAAACTAATCGAGATAGATATAAAATATATAAAGATCAGGATGAAGCGACTAATTGAATTCCGGATGTCTGTCTGTACATCCATCCGTGTAAGCGATAACTTGAATAGAACTGGAGATATCTTGACGAAACTTGGTACACGAAAATGAGAAGATCAGTGTTGCAGATGGGCGGAATCGGACCATTGCCACCCCTACAAAATGCCGTTAATCGAAAAACTATAAAGTGGTATAAATAGGTCATAATTGAAGTCACAAAGTTCAAATTTGGTACAGAAAATCACTGTAAGGAAGGCCATGAGTGCTTTAAAAATTACTAAGAATGGGGCGTGGCACTGCCCCCTAATAGGTTCAATGTACGTATCTCACAATATACGTTTAATCTATATCTCACATTGAAACTATATCAACCAAACTTACTGAAGGTATGTTTCTCTCTCTTTCTGTATCTCACACCTCAATATACACTGTAAACTCCCACGCCCCATATAAAAGTTATCCCTTAAGTGAAGTCCGTTACCTCTGGAGAATTTCAACCAAATTTGTTGCATAACATTATCCTGATACCTTTATATTACCGTTTGAAAATGGACAAAATCGGACCACAACCACGCCTACTTCCCATGTAATATGTTATTCATACATCCCAAACATCAATAAAGATATTTGAATAAAACTTTGCAGAACTAGTGCCTTCATGGTGTGGCTTGTAAATACTATTTAAAATTGTTTAAATAAATAAATATATCTTGTTAACAAAATAGAAAACTTCATTATAGCTTTTGATTCCTTTGAAAATATATTTTTTAGATTCAAATATCATTAGTATTATATATAAAGATTATTTTTGTGACTGCAACAAATAAACTGACACTCACTACATATCTTCGGGAACAATACATTTCTCGAATACGTATTAGATTATTTCATGCATAGCTTCCATAATAAATAAATCGATTCAAAATTAAGATACAAGTGTAACATAACGTGATCTCCTAGAAGAATAATAATGCTTTATATGAATATGACAGCTATTGGAGCATCCCGGCATTCACTGCTACTTACTTAAAAGCATTTACATATACATACAAAAAACAAGTTATACGCTATTCTATGCACAATCAAGCACAGTATCAATAATATAGACGTGAATTGCTCAAAGCCTTGAACTTGAAGCATAAATCATCGAGAAATAATGCAGAAACGTTGGCATATTTGAATACACAGCAGCCAATTAATTTGCTAAATGTTACTTGAGGTTAATTAAGCTGCAAAACTTTTGTCTATAAAAAAATCATTTAAATAAATTTAAATTACAAACATTCATTTAAGCATTGACTTTATTTATGTCTTCCTTGTCTCCGTCCCAGTCACTGTTGTTGTTGACTTTCATACTCGACCAACATGTTGGACCGAGTGGATTTGTTTTGTTCAGACGAGACGAATTTCTTTTCGGGTGTTTGTCTATCTGTCTTCATCTGTTCTAGCAAGCGATAACTTGAGTAAGATATATTGATAAGACTGGGAACTCGTATTTCTTGGAACTCTGAATGTATTTGTATTACATATGGGCGGAATCGGATAATTGACCAAAAATTTTCAAAGTCGGTCTATACCGAATATGAGGGTCTTCGACCTGCTGGTGACCTTATGCCGAATATATCGGATAAAATATTCGACATCTTATCTTGAGCATAATATGAATTGATGACGAAAAATTACGAAATTGATCCACATGTTACCCTATATCCATATACGCAATATAATGATTTTCGTTCTTCTAATTGGGAGATATCGAAATAGTTAGGATAGTGTAAAATATAGGGCACGATTATTAAACTAGGTTTAATTCATTTGCAATATATTTAATAAGAGAGATTTGCAAACATCTCTAGATATTTCGAAATTATTTAATTCTTACAAAATGCGAAAGTATCTAATGTTCGACTGCGCTAATGCTTAGCCCTTCCTTATTTCGTTTTTTGTATAGTTGCAATATATTGCTGAAAAAACATAACTAACTTAATGTTAAAGCAGCGAGAATATCTAGTCTTATTAAAAGAGAATCATTACCACATTTTCCATATATGTATAAGTCAAGTATACTCCTGCCAGTGATGCATTTATATTTGCAATATATTAATATGTAAGGCGTTCCCATTTCACTTATTGGGATACTATCTCCGATTTTTATACTCTCGCAACATGTTGCAGCAGAGTATATTAGTTTTGTTCACCTAACGGTTGTTTATAGCACTTAAAACTAATCTAGATAGATATAGAGTTATATATATGAATGATCGGGATGAGACGAGTTGAATTCCAAGTGACTGTCTGTCCGTCTGTCCGTGCAAGTGATAACTTGAGTAAAAATTGAGATATCTTAATAAAATTTGGTACACATGTTCCCTTGTGCTCAAATTAGTTTGGTGTTGCAGATGGGCGTAATCGGAGTAGTGTCACGCCCATAAAATGCCGTTAATCGAAACCCTATAAAGTGCTGTAACTATGCTCCCAATTAACATTCAGTAGTCACAGTAGTGAGTTTCTTACTACAATACCCATCGCAGTAGAGTGGGGCATCTATGATAAGAAAAAATCTTAAAAGGTGGGCATGGCCACGCCCTCAATAGGTTTAATGTAAACATCTCACAAATCGCTAAAGCTATATCAACTCACCAGCTTAGAACAGGTCTTTCCACTACCTCCTTATACAGTGTGAAAATAGTTGGAATCGGAGAATAACCACGCACTCCTCGCTTACAACTGCTATGCTGAAAACTACTAAAAGTGCGTTAACTACCTGAAAAAACACGTCAGAAACATTAAATCTTACCGTGAAGATTGCACGGAAGCAATAATCAGGAATTCGTGAAAAATTTTGACTATGGGTGTGACACCGCCCACTTTTAGGCGGATTTCCATATCTCAGGAACGCCTTAACCAATTTCAACCAAATTGGTACATAAGATTATATTTGCATTACATTTGGTGAAAATGGGCGGAATCGGGTAACAACCACACCTAATTCTCATATATCAAATTTTAAATTTAATCTGATTCTTTCCCTTTAAAGTATATAAGTCCAGTACCAATTAAGATATTGGCATAAATACTCGTACAAATAGTGCCTTAGAGATATGCTATCTCATGCATAAAAACGGTCAAGATAGGCATATAAAAATTCAAGCCCCAGATACTCAATATAAGGACCTCAGTGTCTATATCTGACTCTTTACCGAAAATTGCGGTTAATCTGAAAGATATTTCAATGAAGTTCAAGAAGTATCTTTTCATAATAATGTTCCCTTGTGTCAAAAATAGGGAAAATCACGTAAATACTTCCCCTAGCCTCCATATACCTAATTTAAGAATTCCAAACAACAGGTTGGCTTTATACGGTATAGATCGGTCAATATGTAAGATATCTCAGTAAAATTAAGTGAACGAAATACCCCAGCTCCCATATATTACATATAACGGTTTTCTAGCAGACTTTGTGCCGAATATATCGGTCGGCGTGTGAGTTATTTTCATAAAATTGTGTGGAGGTATGTTCTCTAGTGCACCTGTGAAATGCCAAAAGTTAATGCATTCAGTCCAGACCTTCCCCTAGCCCAAATATACCAGATATAATCATTTGCAACTTTCCAGCTGACTTTAAATCGTATATGTCAATAGGTCAATAGATGTCACAATTTAAAGAAATTAAGGGGATATGTTTTCTTAAACATAATGTGGTTTATAGCTAAATATGAATGAAATCATTATAGACCGTGGTTTAAGCCCCTTATTCCTAATATAACGATTTCCGTTTCTGTAGTTGAGCTTATATCGCATATATCTTATTTGAGTTAATTTGGTTGATTTTAATGTTGTTTAATGTTTCGTTGAACACCTAGCATCACATATATCACTTTCAAGTTAATTTGATAGATTTTAATATAAATATCTCTGACACGAAGCAAAATATCGCAACGAAAGTACATGAGTCTATGGCCTCTAATATAAGTTAATAAGATACCAAATATGATTACAACCCATTGACAATTTCTTCGAATAATAAATGTTGAATTCTTCCGCAAAATTTTTTAATATAAAGTTATCCCAGCACCTGAAAACATATCCTCGCTTCTGATTCTTGCACATTGTGAGGGTATAAAATGTTCGGTTACACCCGAACTTAGCTCTTCCTTACTTGTTCCTATTCAATTTCGAGCATATATATAGACATATGTATGTATATATGTATGTACGTAAATAAATTATTCTTTCTACAATTCTTTTTATTCTGATAACAAAAACTTTGCCATAATGACCCAGATTCAAAAGTAAGCTGCTAAGTGATTATGTTTATTTGCTTAAACATTTTGCATATAATAATCTAATAGCAAAATTTAAATTCTTGTGGGAATCAAAAAACAACATTTAGCAGTAGTAGTAGTTGTTGTTGTTGTAGCGATTTTCCAGGCCCTGTTTGGGGGCAAGCTCAAAATTAATTTTCATCGAGATCACTTAATGGTAAGACCAAGAAACGGCCTGTTTCGACGGGGTCGGACCATAGGGAAAGGGGTGTTAAGTGAGTTGGTTTCAAGCGGCATGTAAAGAGGTCATTTGTCAGGGTCAATTCTGGAGGATAAGTAGGAGTTTAACATGCTACAGTATCCAAAACGAAGTTGCGTAAGGATCACTCTAGTTTTATTCAGCAGGTGGTATGTTGTGATTTAATAACAGTTTTATGTTGGTATTGTTTGGAGTTTTTGAAGTTTTTAAAATTTGTAGAGGTAGTTTTATACATGTCCCAATTATTATACTCGGAATTCAACTTTATAGATATAAGTAAATAAGTAATAATTTAAGTAAATATAATAATTCGATTATGTTGATGCTACAAACCAAATTTAAAACCACCCTCTGTATAAGATAAGGGTGGATTCGCGAAAAACTCGTAATTATCAGAATTTAGGCGGAAGCAAATGTAATATACAAAGTTGAAGGTGTTATTATTTCAAAAACTTCACTTGTGGCTAAACCAAAATTTAAACATTGAATAACATACCCTCAGAGTTCAAGTGAGAGCCATTTCAAGGCAGCGGGCCTACCCAATCTCGAAAATACATCAATTTATATACATGCAACCGATATTCAATTGAAATCAATGTAAAAGTATTTGGATAGCCCATTAAAAAAAAGCCCCAGTCTATACAACTTTTTCCAGGTGTTTGCGAGGTCAATCGAATATTTAAAAATTCGAAAATAGATACTATTTTTATTAGCGGTCCCACGAGAGTCGGGACTATGTAACCCTAAACGAAATCGGATTTTTATCCGGCCAAGGATTGTCAATTCGGCAGCATATCTCAAACTTCTTTTGCCGGTACTTACAATTATTGTCAGTGTTGATAAGCCATCACGTTCAACATAAATTGTAGTCGCATAACCATTCGCTATTGCTATCTGAAAAGTAACAGCAAATCAATAGGTTAAATTACAATTTAAATTTATTACTATTTCTATACTTGTAAAATTAGAAACAGATGATTCGTATTTATTGTACTGCAATCATGTAAATAAAATCATTAAATAAGATAATAAGAAAAATTTTGCCAAATTAAAAACTTTTTACAGTAATCTTCTATATCAATATTTACTGGCTTAACATTTATGTTTGAATAAAAAAAATTCAAAACCTCTGTAAAAGTTTTCCTATGGCATGGAAAATCCACGAACGGGTCATCGCAGTTGATATCGATGCTAATATATGGGTATAACAGTTATAGTTATGGGATTTAGATGGCATTAGTGACAACCATATATGTATGCACATATTATTGTTAACATGTTTTAGTTAATATATACAAATTTATTATTTCAAATCAAATATAATTACCTCTCCCAGAAGTTCTTCTGGCGTTACATCACATGGAATATCTGAGAGTATTTCATCAGATTGTAAAATTTGTTGCAACTTAAGTTCAGTGTCCCGAACTAATATTTCATGATCTCTCCTTTCAGCATTCAATTTTGGTATACGATTTTTCTTACCCGGACTCTTTTCGCCGGGCGTCAAATGGCGTTGCTCACGTTGATACTGTCGCAACAAATTTATGGGTATTCTTTTTCTATTTCTTTTGCGGCGCATCTTATATGAACGCGTTCCACTTATAGAAAGAAATATGCTTACACAAATCAAATATTTGTCTTATCAAATATTGTTGCATATGTCACAACCTTTTGGAATATAAACACACTATAGAATAGTGATGTGCTAATAATTGTGATAACAAAAATTAACGATTATATTCATATCGGACAATATCGATAGATCGAATTCTTTTGGATACAATATTTCAATGGATCTTGTGTTAGGTTTTTTTGTACCTTAATCAATTAAAACGAACAGGAGCAAAGACTGTAACTTGGCAGCATTCTGAAAACTAATTATACAACAACAACAACATAACGAAAGAAACACAAACTTAGTGGTATTAGTTCATATCTACCTCAGCACTTTCCAATGAATACGGCAATATTCGTCTATACCCTTAACTTTAAAATGTGTTTCTTAACATTTTAAACAATGGAACAATGGGCGAATGAATAAAATTTAACCAAACTCCAAAAAAATCGTGTTTTCCATAAGGAAGAAATACAAAGAAAAGTACAATTTTGAATTGTTTTCCATTGTTCAAATTTTTTAGGGTACATCTTAATTATTTACAATTATTATGAAATACCTTATGCTATGCGTTTTTTGTTGTACTCAACAAATACATTTTTTTTTACCTGTGGCTGCCTTACCATGGAGCAAATATTAAAATTAAAAAATATCAAATTTTTTCTTGACAGTAGACAAATTTTATTATAATTTTCATTGAAGAAAGCGTTCGCAAAATCTCTTTTTTTTTGTACATGTTAACATGAGCAATTGTGGTAAATATGTAGATCGCAATCCGTCGTTGCGGGCAGCGGGAAAATGTTTTGTCTCGAAGGAAAAAGCTGAAGACGCGCTGAAAATGTACTCCACGGAAGAGGCAGCGGAAAATATATTGCTCACAAAATGTCGTCTCAATAACAAGAAAGCAAACAGCGATGCCTCACCCTTCCAGCGATATATACCAGAGGAAAACATAAAGGAATTACTTAGTCCTGAATTGAAAAAGAGTAGATTTGTTGTATTCCGCGAAAAATTTGCCGAAAATATGTATTTTAAGAAAGCTGAACTCGGTAAAGTCTTTCCATTGGACTCGAAACCAGAAAATATTACAAGCGATAATACTACGTTTGGGGACTCTACCATGCGATCTGAATCATTATATGATCTCATATTACCGCGAAAATCTCCAGATGAAGTGAACCGCGAATATGTACGTTGGCATGACAAGTACATTATCAGTCATGGTCATTACTTACCTTCGGAACAAATAAGTCGCCAGTAAGTAGTGGCTTATATATGTATTCATACAATCATTTCGGACCGTAAAATAAAATTTAAAATGAAATCCTAGTTATAAAAAACCGTTCGACAAACATAAGCACTTTGGTGTAGTTTACGATGTGGACTTCAATGGAAAATATGTTAAAAGGGCAATTGAACAATGTGACAATCTTATTGTTATAAGTAAGGCGCAAAAGCAGTTTCTTGAAAGGACGTTGGGCCGTCTAGGACGCAGTATTTATAGGTAAAGGAAATAATATCTTGACTTGTAATTGCACGCTTAAACTATTTGTTTGTATTCTCTGTTACTAATTGAACTCTTAGTTGTATTTAGATTCTATTTACTAAATATTCTACACTCTCACAAGAAGCATTATTAATTTTTAGTAAAAGTACAGTAAATTGTTCATTGGCTGTACTGAATATGCAATTAACTGTTTTAAAATTAAGGTTTTCGAATGGGATTTGATTTGAAAACTTAATTGTGTCCCTATACAATTTTAGTAACTATTACTGGCCTAGTAAAGCAGAGGAGTTGAAAAGTTGTTAAGCTAGTTTTTCTTTTATTATTAGAGAAAATCGTTATGTAACACCCGAAATGTCCTTCGGTGCACCGTCTGGCGGAGATGAATGTAATGTAAAAGCACTAATGGAAATACAAGATCAATGTGAACGAACGAGTCCGCTTATAACTGCATTGGGGCATTTAAATAAAGTGCGACAAAAGCTTTTCGAACGCCACGACTTTCATATGCTAGATTTAAAATTGGTTTTGGAGAATCATGACACTAAAAAAACAGGACTATTAACACTGAAGCAATTATTTGGAATATTGAGGCGAGAGGGTGTCTATTGTAATTCGGAAAAGATAACTACAGCACTACGCCATTTCAAATTAATTGAAAACGAGGGTTTACCAACAGAAGGCGTCAAATACAAAGAGCTGTGGAAATTGATACATGTACAATATCCAATTCCAAAAACTGGCAATATATCAAAAATGCCACCAAATATTTATAACAAAGAAACCACCTACCGTTTACTATGTCAAGATCGAAACAAACCACTAGTTGAAGCCGTACCAAAAAAACCCTTCGATCCGGAGAATGCGGTAGAACCGACAACTACTAAAGATGTTATATCTCCTGATATTCCCATGCATTTTGGGCTTGCCCCAAGTGATTTCGCAAAATTGCGCCCGAAAGAGGAACTGCGACGTATATTTAAACGTTTACTAGATGCAGAAAAATTTGACATTATCTGGGAAATTGCGCAAAATAAATTGAAACGTTCTAACGAATTAATATCAGTAGATGAACTACGACAGGCTATGAATAGTGATAAAAATTAATATCGCAAATTGGGATGTGCAAATTCAATATATACAAAGTATTTAAATTGCCTTTGAAAGCTATTAATCGAAAATGCTTGTAGATAAGAACCTTAAACGAATTTTGACCAATTGAAATTTATTTTTGTATGCTTTAAAATACAAACGTTTATGTATGTAGAAATTTATGTGTAAGTAAAAATTATAGATCTTATCCTGATAAAGTTTAGTGAATATACTTTTTTTTTAATTATATCTGACTTGTACAATATCAGTTTTTCAACATAAACAATCCACATTAGCTCTAAAGCATATTTAAGTCTATTGTTATATTAACTTTAAAGATTATCCACGTTCCTTTGAACCATTTCGCGTTGATCGCACAGCACGTTTGCCATAATAACTACGATCTTTACGGTTGCGGTTTCGACTGCGGCTGCGACTCCGGCTACGACTGCGTTGCCGTCTGCTCTCGCGATCTTTTCGTCTTTCTTCGTCCGAATACCGGGCATGTTCTTTGGCGCGCTCCTTTCGCTCACTTATTTGTTCTTTATCTTCCTGCTTTCTGTGAGCTGGCGACTTATCTCTTCGCCGTCTGTGTTCCATATGCTTGTCAGAATATCGATCATCGTGCTTACTCTTCTCGTCATCATTACGCTGATTTCGTTGCAAATTGTCTTGTTTATCTCTTTTTGCTTTACTCGATCTTTTATTTTCCTCATCATCATAACGCTCATTTCGTTGTTTTCTGTCCAGTTTATAATCTTTTGTTGTACTCGATTTTTTCTTTGACTTGGTGGAAGAATCTTTGGACTTTTTAGAACTGCTTTCACGGTTCCGTTTACGCTTATTATCGTCACTACTACTGCTACTTCCATCATCGCTAGCACTGCTCTTGGAATCTGATGAGCCGTCAGAATCACTGCTACTATCACTATAGCTAGTTTTTTTTGTTTTATTTTTTCTGGAATTAACCTTTCGCTCCATCTTCTCCCTCTTCGAATCGCGGCTGTTGCTTTTCTTGCTATTAGTTTTTGCTTTACTGCGTTTTTTCTTTTGGCGTTTTTCATCTTCTGAATCACCTGAGTCTGTCGTTTCGCTGGACGAGGAACTGCTTTCTGATGAACTGGATGAAGATAATGATGAACTTATAGAGCTGCTTTCTTCTGGCTTAACCGCCAATATTTCAACATTGATAGCCGGCACTGATTTCGGTGCGTTTTTCAAAAATTGTCTTAATTCATCAGTTAAACCTCCTAAGCCAATCGATGTGAAAAAATTAATTGCGAAGCGCGTATTCCTGGGATTATCTTTAGGGAATAGACCAGCCAAACTTTCCGATAAAACTTCATCCTTTAATTTAGTGTTCAATTTCCCAAGACCCATGTATTCAGCTAACTCTTGGAAAAGAATTTTTATAAAAATTCGGCTCGAAGAGGTCGTGTCATCTTCATTTAGCTTAATACACTCAAGCACATCCCAACCAATGGCATCCGTAAATAATAAATGTGCAAAAAATTTGCTCACATTCCGTAAGCGATTTGTATCTAAACGATGAGTTGTTTGGTAAGTATCTTTGAATATCTCCTCAAATGGTTCAATGTAGATTTTGTTAATGGAACAAAATCGTTGCGCCAATAATCCGTAGAATTTTTCATAAGTGCGCTGTTCTGCACAACAATCAAGAAACATATGGCATAGTTCGATCTCTTGTCCTGGTTTCAATTGCATCTTCATCAATTTATGAGCGCATTCCTCATAATCCAAACTCGAGTTTATTGTAAGATAAATTGTACGTCGTAAAGCAATTAAATTTGTTTCAGTGTTGTCGATGATGTCCACGGCCGTTTTCTGACCACCGTCTTCTCCTTCATTTTCTGAATCTGATGAAGCACCAGAGCCACTTTCAGAGTCGCTGTTGGAGCCCGAGTCGCTCTCACCGCTACTAGCGTCACTTCCCAATATCTCTTTACAAAGACCTTTGTATTTCTCTTCATTATTTTCATACTGATCATCAAATTTGAAGGCATCTAAAAAGGGAAAAAGAAAAAACTTAATTAGTCTTAAGGAAATATTAATAATAAAATAATTTTAATAAAATCAAAATAAATGAATTAAGTTGATAAATTTTTAATATTTCTTACTTAAAATATCTTCTGGATTTGTGGCCTCATCCAACATTAGCAGATGTGTAAATTGATCATCTTCTTCGACCAGCTCTAGAGACTCAATTATAGACTGATGGTCTTTAAAACCGTCTTTTCGTACCTGAAATACCACTTCAATCATATACTGTACGCGTTTGTCCAATTTACCCTCGTGCAATATATTTTTCAACATTTCAAAAATGGCACCTATACCTTTCGACGACACCTCAGTCAACTTCATGCCGCATTCTTTCAGAAAGGCAATAGCCACCTCCACAGAGTCATCTGTAGGTGTTTCTACTAACAACGTTAATATCTCCAATGCGAGAATTTCGTGTGCCACACGCTGATTCACCAAATGGGCAACGAAACGTGACGATGATAAGCAAACTGCTTTATCATTTCGACGAAAGGCGCGTTTGAATTGTATGACCAAGCGCTTAAGTAATAATTCACCAATATTAGGAAATTTGGAATTTATTATTGATACCAAAGCTGCATAAACGTGCGTGAATGTTGGTGATGCTGCTTGGGCTTGTATAATTGAACGACAAAGCAGTCCTCGGCCTCGTACAATATTCTCTTTCAGTAGTTCACGCGTTATAATCGCAATGTTGTCTACATTCACTTTGTTGATATAACCATGGATTGATTTTTTCAATGCCTCCCATGCGATGCGCTGATATGCAGCTGAAGCTTTGTCGGTTATTTCAGCTTGCATCATACGTAACTTAGCTGGTGGTATGTAGGCACCGCCAGTACGTGATGTTAACATTTCTACAGTTCGTCGCTGCCGCTCAGTGATCTTTGCCTTTGGATCAGTAACCGTAGCATTGTCATTTTCATCATTATTTTTACTGGATTTCTCTTTGCGTGTTGGTGACATTTTATTACGTTTGGGTGAATCTTCAGCGCTAAGACTTTTTCCTCTCTCTCTCTTTTTGTTGCGATCTTCATTTTCGAAACGCTCACGCCTAGCATGACGTCTTTTACGTTCCGCTTGTCGCCTTTCTAGGGATACTGACCGACGAGAACGTTTACGTGAACGAGATCGTGAGCGTTGTCTAGAAATAGAACGGTTTCTGGAACGACTGCGTCTAAATGATTTTGCTTGCTCTCGAGAACGTGATCGTGATCGTGAGCGTTGACGAGATTTGCTAATACTACGTAAGTCTTTTGTTTTTTCTATTTTATTACTCTTCTCAGATTTATTGGCGATATTTGAGTTGGTATGTTGGTCCTTCTAAAAATATATTTAATTATTATTTTAATAAATTAAAAAGTATTAAAAAATTAAACCTTGCAAGATTTTTCGCTCACATCGACAATGTTCTCTATAGACTTATCACCAGTGACGGTTATCACCGTTTGACCATTCGATTCTTTCATTCCTTCTGATCCTTTCTCCTTATCGTCAACTATTCGGGTATTTGCTTCATGATTACTCAGTTCTCCTTCTTCAAGTTCTCCCGGAGCTTTATTTTTAGTTGATTCACATTTTTTCGCAATATTGGAATCACTTAAGACTTCAGTTTTTTCAGGACTTGCTAAATCTGATCTATTAGTTAACCTTACTTCATTATTTTCTTCTCGCTTTTCACATTTCTTTACATTCACTTTCTCAGGTGAGGAATCTTCGCTTGTTTTTGAAGCACTTTTTTCTTGTAACAACGCTAATGATTGAGAATTATAATCATTTCCATTTTCAGTAGAATCAAAACCTTTTTTAGCAGATGATTCCTTTGCACTTGGACTCGAATCAGAAGAAGACGGTGAATTTGATGAAGATATTACACTTCCGCTCTCACTGCTAGATGAGCTGCTATCGGTATCATTATTTGCCATATTTAACGAAATGAAAATATTTCGGACCAAACGCACAATTCTATATTGCTTTAAAATTTCAAATGTTCAATGCAAAACAAGTCAAGATGATGAAGATATATCGATTCAAATAAAACACAAAACACCGATTTGTCAATGTTGCTAGATTATTATATAAGGGTTGCCACACTTAGTTACGAATATATTGTAACAGATTTTCTAAATTAATCGTTCGCGTTGAGACTCTACCCTGAGTTCGATCACGGTTTTGTTCAATTAAAGTCACAATTTAATGGCTATACATACTTCTTTATTTCTTATTTAATAACTTGACACTTTGTTAGTCGGTATTCGAGCTTACTTATAATTCACTCGCACTCTACTTGGCAACACTCTTATTCGAACTGCATCTTGCTGCTACTCCGGCAGCCCTTATATAGTAGATCGCTACCAACAGATCATCACTCGAACATTCTGGCAACTACTAGGTTCGATGTCTGGTAGATTCTGGTAAGTTATCGCCGGTTCGACCGGTTAATCGACAACGAAGATGGAGGAAAGGGAAGAAGCTCAATCTTCATCAAAGGTTATGGACACGAACACGATTTTGGCTGCAATGTCGCAGATGTCATCACAAGTTTCAGCACAAGTGTCCCTGCAGTTAAGATCAGGAAGCACGTACATCAACGCAGATTTCAGCACGGGCATCCTCACAGATAACAGAGGTGTTGTCACAAATGCTGGCACAACAATCTAAATTGTCATCGCAGTTGAAAGAACAGGAGGCATGTATTTCGACGTGGTTGCCCTCACAAATAGCAGAGGTATTAACGCAGATTCTGGAAGAGCAGGATAAAATTAAGGCTGAAGTTTATGAGTTAAAAAATCGTCTCCACGAACTGCAATTAAATCGTCCAATTATGTCAACATACTCTGCCAAAGTAAAAATTCCATTCTTTGACGGCAAAATTCCGTTCCAGATTTTTAAACTTCAGTTTGACAAAACAGCAGCTGGAAATAATTGGAACGCTGAAGATAAAGCCGCTGAATTATTCGTTGCACCAAAAGGGTCTACAGTAGAAATCTTAGAAACCATTCCCAATTGCGAATAATGTAGTTATGAAACTTTGATGGGCGTAGTAGAAAGACGTTATGGTAGTGAGCACAGGAAGCAGATCTTTCATATCGAGTTAAAAAGTTCCCGCCAAAAAGCCAATGAGTCATTGCAGGAATTTGCTACGGAGATTGAGAGATTAGCTCATTTAGCTCATGCACACAAATCCGTGGAATACATCAAGGACATAAAAATCCAGAGCTTCGTTAATGGAATCCGAAATGAGGCTACACGCAATGCTGAGTTAGCATGTCCGAAATTTACGTTTGCAGAAACCGTCTCGAATACTCTAACGAAAGAAACGGCTTCTCTGCTTAGTAATCGCACATTTAAAGCTCATCAAGTAGATATAGAAGAACCCACTTGGGTGAATCGATTACTTGAAAAGATGGATAAAATCTTGGAGAAATCTCCCAAAACACTTAAGAAATATGATGTCGTGGTTAAATGCTTCAATTGCGGAAAAAATGGTCATATTGCACGCAACTGTAATATCGAATCCAACTGGACGCAAACGCAAAGCTGAGGAAGATCAAGCAGCTTCCAAATCAAACAAACCGTTAAACTAAAGTGAGCCAGCCGAAAAGGGCCACGGACTGGTTCTCACACGTGAATGTCTTGTAATCTCCATCTCACAAATAAGCAAAAACACGAGTAACGTTGCCGTTAATGGGTGTGTGGGCGACAAAAAGCGCATACTGACTGTGGATACGGGTGCATCACATTCATTAATTCGATCTAATCTACTTAATGAAAAAATTAAACCTCTAGCAGGGTCAAAGTTACCTACTGCAACTGGAGAAGAGACTCAAGTTGTTGAGGAAGTAACGTGTGAGATCGCAGTTGGAAAGGTAGCCGTGTTACACAATTTTATAGTGACAGACATCTTTGGCGAAATCATAATAGGAGTAGACTTTTTACCTAATC
This sequence comes from Bactrocera minax, assembly GCA_021498325.1. Classification (NCBI taxonomy): domain Eukaryota; kingdom Metazoa; phylum Arthropoda; class Insecta; order Diptera; family Tephritidae; genus Bactrocera; species Bactrocera minax. The sequence continues at coordinate 1,891,635 of JAKEEE010000046.1, read as the reverse complement.
AAAGGATCAAAATCGACATGGAAAACAGAATAATGACTTATACCGATATGGAAGTGCCACTTGTGTTCGGTTAGGATAACAACCACAAAATTAGACGAGTATTAATAACAAAGAAACAGCTCTTTCCTCCAAAATCAGAAGCAGTTATTTGGGCAGAAATAGATGGAGACTATGGAGCAAAGAAGTTGTGGGTTGTGGAGGCACCAGAAGAATCTACACCAAATTTAATTATGGCAAAAATCCTGGCCATGACAAGACAAGACAAGCGTGTTCCAGTAAGAGTACGTAATGAGTTTAAGTCACCAATCCAAGTTTCCAAAAGAGCTATATTAGGGCAGTGTCAGGAGATTGAAGCCGTAATAAATTGCGAAACACGTCTTGAGAAAAACTCCATGGACCAACAAAAGCATAAGCAATAAGCATAACCTAAGTTGTGAAACACTTTATTAATACAAGAGATGCGAGACCAATCCGCTAGGTTCCTCGTAGCGTTCCATTAGCAAAACGTGAAATTGGAAGTCAGACCATACGTAAAATGAAACGAAAGTGGCGTAATTGAACCATCAGAGACTCCATGGAGTTCACCTGTAGTACTGGTGAAAAAGATGGAAAAATGAAGTTCTGTGTGGATTATAGAAGGTTAAGGTTAGGTTGAATGATGTAACGAAGACTAAAGTTATCCACTACCTATAATAGATGACACCCTGGACTCGTTATCAGGCACGAATTGGTTCTCAACACTTGATCTGAAAAGTGTTTATTGACAAGTGAAGGTAAACGGAAAGACAAAAGAAAGACGGCTTTCATCGTTGGAGATGGTCTATGGTAATTCACCGTAATGCCCTTTGGATTAAGTAACACTCCTGCCACATTTAAAAGACTTATGGACCAGGTATTAAAAGGATTACACTAGATGACCTGTTTGGTGTACCTCGACGATATCATCGTGTTGGGTAAAAACTGTGATGAACACCTTAAAAACCTGGAAGAGTTTTTCCAATGGTTAGCTAGCGCTGGTCTAGAGCTGAAGTAGGTATGGTATGGTATCACTACCAAAACCAACTATTTCACTATTTCAGTAAATGCCCAGAGGTATACCCAATTCCTAATCAAGGGGCTGAAACAAAGCGAACATATTCATCAACAACTGGGTAACGAGATACGGTGTTCCAATAGAATTACATTCTGATTCGGGAGATGTGCCAGAAACTGGGCATCCGAAACACACTTACAATTGTATTACACCCGCAGTCCGATGGCATGGTAAAACGATTCAATCGAACCTTTGAATAACATTTGAGGAAAGTGATAGGCAAGTATCAGAAAAATTGGGATAATTGGGTAATTTTTAGAAAGACCTTCGGTTACCGATTGATTTGAAGTTCGGAATTAACTTGAAAAGATGTTTTTCAACTATGACATGCTATATAGGACATGCCTTCTACACATTCAATATTCATCGTGATATTTGGATTGCGATCCATATTGATGATTGGTGGATCGCGGGTGAATGCTACACGTTCAATATTTACCGCGCCAGTATTTACTCGTGGTAAATTGTGTTTATATAGTGATAAAAAATGGTTTTGCTTTAATATTTGTTTAAGTTTTCGTACGTTTTTCTACAAAATGTCGCAAGAAAACCGAAGGAAAGTGTGCTTAGCTTTAAAGAAAAATTTAAAAGAAAGTATTGGAGTAGAAAATGGGTCCTATATATAGATAAATAATAAATAAAGAAAAAATTTTTTTTGCCATTTTCAATACTTCGTTCCTTCGTATCGCGAATTTATATTCAGAATGAAAAACGTTCTATCGCGCTATCCATTTTCCGCATCCGGATTTCAAAATATTTAAATATTTTGTGTTATGGATCGCGATTTATCAATATTGCAGGTGTGGCAGTCCCTTATGTCTCATATAACAATCCTGTTATATAACAATTTATAAAAAGCGTGGAAAAATCCGGTCTACGCTAAAGCAATGAACTAAAGCGATAACGACAAGAGCTTACTTGGTAATAAGAAAATTAATCTGTCTCTAAATACCCCTAAATGTAGCTCTAACGTTATTCGTCAGTGGATTAGTTATTAAGCTATGTAAGTGGCAGCTGCTTTACAACGCATGCGAGATTTGGCTTAAACTATTTTGCAAGCGACAACTTCTAGAAGCGAGAGACTTATAGTATGTACATGGTTACAATTAAGGCGACACCAGGGAGAATTCGTTACAAGCAGAACGTATGAGAAATATTTGCAGTTAGTTTCTTCTAACATATTTACCATTAAATTGTATTCACAATATTGCGACATGTTAAGTTAAAAATTAAGTAAATATGTATATTTTTATAGAACCATTTCAATTCTCGTAATTTCACCGTTTCTTTTTTTCTGAACTGCATAAAATAAAATAAAATTCGATGGGATGAAAAACGTCGAGACATTTCACATGATTATATTGGGCATAGGGAAAGGAGCGTTAAACAGTTGGTTTTTAGGGGTCCAAAGAGGTGGTTAAAGTTTTGCGGGGGCTCGGTGCAAGCTGGACATAAGTTAGGTATATAGGGGTCAATTCTGGATAAGTAGGAGCTTAACCTGCTGCAGTATCCAGAATGAAGTGCCACAAGGGTCACTCTAGTTTCATGCGGCAACATGAGCTCTTCTTCTGCGATGGTTGGTGGCTGGATTCCGAGGCGTCTTTCACTGGGATAGAGTCAGTGAAGGTATTAATAGTACTCATCGGAAATTAGTCGCGTCCGAAGCTTGGTCGGTAAAATGTTGTACTTCGTCAGCATGTTGTAGGAATGCCTTGATGTTCCTAGAAGGCGATTCCGCTCCGAACAGGTGACTGCGAAAGCCACCCTGCAGGAACTGCATGGAAGGGAATGCGCTGTGCTCCTTGACCGGTAGCATACGGGGCTCACTCTGTAGATGTTTGATTGGCGACATCAAGAGACATTCTGTGATTGTCTGGAGTGCGGTGTTCTGACAGGTTTGTATATTCTTCAGTTGCGTACTACTGCATCCACCTTGTAAGTTGCCAGCAACGTTTCTTTGTCTTTGCCCCAGGTGCTGCTGACTTGAGGACTTTGTACTTTTTTAATAATCGCGGGCTGTGTCAAAAGCTTTTGACAAGTCCAACCCTACTGGCATGGTCCTCTCACAGGGTGTTTTTTGATTAAGACCACGAATTACCTGGGCGTTTATGACGCTAAGTGTTGTGGTGGTGCTATGCACTTTACAGAAACCGTGTGGTGTTCTGCTAGGCCCATATGGAGAGTGAAGGTCGCGAGTAGCAAGGCCTCAAGTGTCTTAACTACTGGCGGGTTGGCCGGTTTTCAGGTTTCATCAGTGGGACCACTCTCCCGATTTTCTACATATCGGGTATATGAAGAGTGGGCAGCGACAAGTTGAGAAATTTGGTGAAGTAATTTACTCACGTCGAGCTTAGGCTTAGCTTACTCACGTCAACATCAACATGTTTATACAGTCTGAGCCAATGGATTTAGCTTATTTTTAGATTTTTGGCCTTGTTGATGACACCCAGTGTTGTGTAAAATGAAAGCTAGGTCACCACCATTATCTCGCTCGCGATCTTTACGTCTAACGTTGAAACTCGAGCATCTCAGAAGATCTAAGCAGCTGTTTAACTTGGCTTTAATATAATTTAATTAATTATATAATTTAACTCAACTCAATTCAATCAACTATCTGCTCGATCTTACTCGAGAGTCCGTTGCAGTTAAGTTGTAAAATGACCGTACGTCGCGGTAAAGCTGTTGTAATCCTAGGAGTCAGGGAGTGGTGTATAAGTGGTGTTTGTTGCAGCTGTAGTACCCGCGAAAATGGTTGTCGTACTGTAGTGGGATATTCCGACATATTGCAGTCTGACACACGGAATAGACGGTGCGAGGAATCAGGAACTGCCTTGTGCTTCCCCGACGGGGATTAGAGCGGGAAGAAGGTTGGGTGTGGAATTGGTGAGAATGGGAGTCATGCTGCCTAGTTGAGCTCCAGGGAACCGTTGAGATGTTTGATGGTCACTCGGCTGAAGTGACGGCGCACTGCGCGACCTAGGTATTTTTTGCATGGCCGTAGAGGCAAGTGTCGCAGTGGTGCGTTGACAGCATAGAGCCACATAATTTATGGACCATTCCCTGTTTGTCTTAAGGCCTGAACAGTTCTGAAGATGGCTCCATCCATTGCATGTATTACACCTAACCGAGGTGCAGTTTGAACGGAGTCTTTTAGCACATATGCAGCAGAAGAATTCCTTCTGGACCGAGTTAGACTCAGTGACTGACTGGACCAGCACTGACCAGAAGGATATAGAGCAGCCCTACTGCTTGGAGCTGCTCTGATAGTAACATTTTTTGTTTTTCACTTACCGATCCAAACAAGGTTAGATCCTCACGTAACAGCCCTTGGCCGGATAAAAAATCCAGGTAAATTCCGGTATCGTAAAATCAGCTATTGTGGGAACTGTTGTGTTGTGATTGTAGCTACCTAAAATATTCGTTACTGAGATGGTAACCCTTGACGAATATAAATCCAGAACTAATCATTTCCCGTTTCCTTGTTTTTTCCCTTTTAAAATCATAGTAACGCACGAAGCGTTATTTTAATGATATCATGTCACTATCATGTGTTCATGTTATCATTTCTGTCACTCAGATCATCGTGCACAAACTAGTTGGTGTCGTCATTAAATTTGTTAATATTTTTAATACTATCTTTCAATATTTTCTATATGGTAATACTATTTCATAGCATGTTCTCGAAATGTTCTCCGTGGTGGGAGTTTTAAGTTAGTATATACATCTTCTTAATCTCTCTATTCAACTTTATCCTGAGGTTAACTAAAACTTTCCAACTGCTTTGAGGCACACTTTTAAAATGAAAGTTTTGCTCCCTTTTGATAGTTCCGACCGGTCCGATAATCCATTACGTCCGCCTCAGATTTTGCAATTGAAGTTCCCACCTTAAACAGCAAGAAACAGCCGTTTGGTGACCGTTCCCTCGACAGTCGGGTATTCGTAATCAGCATTCCTCAAAATTATTTCGGGAATATTTTCTGCGGCGACAATAACAACACCACCTAAAGCAGCCCTTTAGAGGGCTTAACCATTACTCTTGCAACATTAAGAAGAATGAGAATATAAAATAAGCGAGACTGCTTTTTTCTCGATTTTCTTCCTTTCTGATCGAAAAACATTTTTTTTATTACCCCTGAGTGTCCAAATAAGTATTCGCACAGGTGTAAAAAGGTGTAGAGATGAATGAAAGTATGAGCCCTACTCCTTAATGTAAAATTTTATTGAATACGATTATCCGGGGTCATGACCTTTGGTAAATGGCATTTATTTATATGGGAACTAATCAAAGTTTATTAAAAAAAACATATACGTCAACATGGAATACTTAGCATTTATTTAAAATAAAATCAAAAGCAAAAATTATGCGGAAATAATATTACGTGCTACAAACATATTTAATATATTCTTATTACTGAGTTGGTCGTGTAATTGGTCTTGTCTCAGGTCGTTTCGGAGTAACATCATCATCCGATGATTGTGAACTGCTGCTGCTGTCCTTTTGTGACTTTTTTTCTGGAATTTCATATGGAAATTCCTTATTTTCTTCTTGTAAAGCGGTCTTAAGGCGCAATAGAGCAGTACGATTTACATTCTCCAAGCATATATCTTTAATGGCAGTTTTCAGCGTGTCCAAAGCTTTATCTAAGCTCTTGTTTGTAGTATGAATGTCAATCAAGCAGGAGTAGGCATTACCAATAGCTCCTTCCGAGATCTTTGATTCACGCAATTGATTTATAACCGCTAAAGCAAGTTTTTCGTCGTTTTGCTCGCGAGCTGTCTGCAAAACTCGCTGGAACATAAGGCGAGGTGCATTCGAAAGATGTTTATCCCATAATTCTTTTGATGCAGCCTCATCACCTAGAGAAAGTAAATGCATCCAAAGTACATTCACTGGACCCAATTGATTGTGTTCAGCATATTTTTCAGCGATTTTTTGGACTAAGAGTAAACGAAATTTTAAGTCACGCCTCTTACAAAAATCTATATATATAATTTTTACTCACATAACGGCAATGATTCAGGTTTTTGTTGCAAAATTCCAAGAGCACCACCACGCGGAAACTTTTCTGCAAGTTTCGCAGCGTCTTCGGTAGTGTTTACTGCAGAAATCTCCTCATAGAGCGAATTCAAATAGAGGTCCGCTTTACCAGCCACAATATTGGCATGACAAAAACGGTTATCGAAAGAAACAATCTTCTTTCTATCGTCTGATAATTGCTCTCCAATTTTCTCCATTGTTTGCACATCGCCAGCAGTAGCGATTTTATTTAAGTAAAATTTGAATATTTTTGGAATGGGATAACGATTATCCGCTAACATCTCATTTACAAATTTCGTCGCTTCGGTTAGACGTTCAGCACGCACTAAATGTTCGATGATATGAGAAAGATCAGTGATGCTCAAGGTTTCGCTTGAATGCAACTGATTTTTAAAGTTAAGTGCGGTGTCAATATCACCAGCGTTAATAGCTTTCCGCAGACGGGATATATTACTTGTATGCTTGGTGACTACATTATTAGAATTATCCAACGATTCGGCATTTTTATTTTTAGTAAGTCCCTCTGTTTTTGGTACAACAAATGGAACCTTAATGTTCTGCTTGTTCAATAGCTCCGCTAATTTAATTAGGAATTCATCAGTGGGTGCTATATTTTCTTCCTGCATTTTAGTCCACAAGCCTAAAGCCTTTTCCGCATCTTCAGAATTGCAATAGCTCAACAATAAATTATAGTAAATTTTGTTGCGATCTATGTGATTCAGATCCTTTGTGGCTTCTACTAAGCCTTCTAGAGGCTCTACCATGCCTTCGTTTTTATAACGCTCACATGCGTGGTTGATACGTTGTGGACGAGTGCGAAGTCCAGGAGTCTCCAAAATCTTTCTTGCTTGACGTATACGCCCACACTCGACGAATGAAAATACCAAATCATACAGACTGTTAACTTCACCGTGAATATTTGTACTTAAATCGGTCAACTTTTGTAAATTGGCTGCATCCTCTTTCTGTATAAGTCGGCATGCAAGCTCATTTTTCCACGGTGTGGACTTATACTTCTCACAGATCTGTTCAAATGTCTCCATAGCCTTTGTGATGTCGTCATTTGTAAGATGTACCTAAAAGATTAATTAAAAAATATATGAATTAATAACCACTATTCCATGGAGAACTGAGCACAAATACACCTTTATCAATGGTCCCAAAAGTACATTAGTGGGATATATATAATTTCCACCCACTAATATGTCAAACAGTTGCTGCATTTTATCAGCGCTACCGGTTTCGGCAAGCATATTTAATACACGCCATACAGTAGATGTGTAAATGAAAGAGCCTTCGGTATCAGAAACCAATTCCGTTTTCTTATTACGTTCTAGGAATTGAATTGCCTCATCGAAGCGCTCCTCATTAATCAATAATTTCACTATATGAACTGTTTTGAGATTGTCTAATAAGAATTGCGGATCTTCTGTTTTAATTTTCTCATATTGCTGCAGCGCTTCTGCTGTTTTACCCTCAACCGCATACAAATCTATCAGTTGGGCCCATATACCAGTTGGTATAGTGAAATTTTCTGCTTCTAATTTAGAAATAACTTGCAAGGTCTTTTCTAAATGACCAGCACGCAAACACGCATTCAGCAATTGACGCTTCAAATTGTTACCATTTTCGCCTTTAGCTTCAACATTAGCGATGAAGCGTTCAAGTTCTAAAAATTTATAATGTAATTAAAAAGAAATTAATAAATAAATATATATTTCTTTTTACCATCAACAGTTAATGACTCCAGGGTACGTTTGCGCGGTTCTGCAGTTTTCGATGGGGATAATTCTAGATCCCCAGAGCAGAGTTTACCCAAGTTTTCAGAAATCTCAGTTGTCATTTCGGAACTCAAACGTTCTGAAATTCGTGCAGCATTTTTATTGCTTATTGTAAATCCTTCCTTTGCCAGCTTAGAAAGAATATTACTCAATACTTCTACAGTATTGCGGCGGAAATAAATGCAAACGTCATTTAAAATAGCACCAACAATATCATAACTTTGGGTAGATCCTTCATTTTCCACTACTTCACCCGTTGTTTGAATTTCAGAACTCTCCTCCTGTTCCGCGCGTTGAGCAACTATCGGACGAGTCTGAATGCTCTCGTAAAGCTGTCTGACCACACGAACAAACGAGTCATAGTCATCTGTTGCGGACAGCGCATAAATCAAGGGCTGTCTGAATAACTGGGGTGAATAAAAAGCGCGATATGACTCCATAATATTGGCGGTGGATTTTAATTGATTTGCTGCAAGAGCTGCATAGGCAGCAGAAGCCGCCGCATTAGCACTCGATATACCTGCATCACGTAAAATTGTCACGACTTTATCCCAGTTCTTCTCCTTTAGATTTGGAATGACATAATCACGTAAAGTTTCTGAACTGGGAATTAGGCTGAATTCATCTTGCATGTGTCGTATAATACTGATGGTTTGGTTGGATTCAGCAGAACAAATAAGCGGCCAGAAATAATGTTGACGTATAGGTAAACCCACTTTTTTCAATTCGCGTAGAAGTGGAAGTGCATTTGAAATCACACCATTACTTAGGCCAGCTTCGGTGGCGGTTAAGAGAGCTTTAGGATTCAGACCTTAAAAGTAAAAAAAAAAAGCGACATACATATGTATTTGAATATTGATAATCATTCAATGCATTTAAAATAATATATTATTTTCCTACCTTCATCTTGCAGAACTTGGCATATGTTTAAGATTTTTTCTATGGGACGGTTCACTTTGACAAGTTGTTTTATGAAAAAGTTTCCAGTATCTACCAATTGGCCATCATGTCGTGTAACACGTGGCATTGTCCGCAAAAGTTTTAGACCTACATCCTCATAACCTTTATTAACCAAGCGTAATATAACATTCACAGCATCTTGATTGAATCCGGTCGATATGCGCAACCTTGCCAACACTGGGTCTACTTTATCGGGGTGACCATTAACACTTAGTGCGTAAACGATGTCCAGAAGATCTTTGTCTAGCAAGATTATTTCTGCCTTTTCACATTCATCCAAAGTACGTAGTATAGCATCAATATCACCATGACGTGCATAGCAACATAAGAGGGTGGAGTAGGTATCTGCGCTGGGCTCTAAATTAGCCTGCTTCATAACCGACAAAATCCCTTTGGCTGATTCCAAATCATTTGCCTATATCAAAGTTGAAAAAAAAATCATTCAAATTATACTTTTCTATGCCACTAACTTACCTGCGAGTGACCAAGTATAAGCGAATTGAAAACGTTTTCGTTTACTGGAAGATTTTTTGAACGCATAAACTCTAATATACGAGTAGCTCCATCAATGTCACCCTGCTGACAATATCTCGCAATTAAACGCTGAAATGTTACTCGATTTGGTTCAATATTCTTCGACTCAATCTCCGCAAGAAAATCTGTTGGCGAGAAATTGTGTTCATTCTCTAAGTAAACACGCAGAAGTGCATTGTAATGGGATATATCCATTGGCACATTTAAAGCATTGAGTGTCTTCCAAATCTCCTGTACAAGAGCTGTTCGCATTTCAGGCATTTCTTCCGGCACTAAGTTACCACAGCAACGTATTACGAGCAGTGATTGCGAACTGGTTGCCGTTCTTTGAGTTCGTATCTCTTCAAGAACTTCCTCAATATCGCGACGAGAAATTCTTCCAACACGACGAACATCCTGGTCTAGCCGACGTATTTGTTGCTCCAAGTTAAGATCTGACTTGGCTGCTGGATTGCTAGAGAACCCACTTGAAATTTGCAAGCATGAGTTTGACAAATTTTAGGTTAAGATCACAAACATATGACAATAATAATAAAAACTTTTTAACTAAGGAAAACAAACTTCTTGAGGACAACTACAAATTACATTCAACTATTATTTCAAAGTTTTATTGGATTGAGAAGATTGCAAATTAAAATTACTTTATTTCAAAAAACTTCTTTTGTATTGCGTAATGTAATGATGAGGGAGGAGCACCGGCCGGGTTTACTTACTGTTGGAATTGTATGGCACCCGCTGCTGAACTTTGTAACAGGCTGCTTCCATTTTCACTTTGTCTAACTGAATCTACAATAAAACTTCGCGTAAAACCAGCGAAATAGCGAAGAAATTTTCCTGTGCGTAAAATTGATGCCATACTTTCGTCTGCTGGAGAAATGGATGTGAGAAGAATAAGAGCTTTTTAGCTATCTAAACGTTGAAGACACGATGAAAAAGAACAAAATGGCATTGCCATTCATAGAAAAGAGATAAAATTAACATAAAGAGTTTAGATATATCAAATACATGCTATGAAGAGGTTTAAGCAATTGGAATCTATTTTTTGCCACAAGTAACTAGTTTTATGAAAATATTGCATAAACAACAAATTTTCGCGAAATTGCATCAAGCAAAATTTCTGTTTGGAAATCTTTTGAAGACATCTATGAGTGAGCTTTTCTTCTTCATTTCTTAGCTGCGCATTTTCGTCCCAACAGCTGATTAACATACGGCGTGTGTGATAACAGTGAAAATTTGTGAAATTTAAGTTGCTAGAAAGAAATTACTACATAACTTGTGCAAAAACTATCCAATAAAATTTAACAAAATGTTCCAACTGCTTGGAAAAATTCCCAAAAACGTATTTACATCGAATATTCTAACAGTCAACCAAAGAGCTCCGACAGCTAGTTCTCCGTTATGTTTTGCTTTTCCGAACAATAGATTTAACTCTACTGAAGCAAAACCGGCATCAACATCGGAGGGTAAAAATTATTATTTGTTAATTGTTGATGTATGATAAGGTTTATATATATAATTAATATAAAATTCAATTTTAGATTTTAGAAAAAAACAAATACGCTTCAATATAAAAGCAGAGCATGTTGAAGGTAGACCGTTATATCTTGACGTTCAGGCAACTACACCACTAGTAATTGATTTTCAAAATTATTCCTGTTATTTCTATGTCCTTAACGAATTTACTTTATAGGATCCTCGCGTATTAGACGCTATGTTGCCATATATGACGAATTACTATGGAAACCCACATTCTCGTACACATGCATATGGCTGGGAATCTGAAAAAGCTGTAGAAACCGCAAGAGAACAGGTGGCGAGGTTAATAGGCGCGGAGCCAAAAGAAATCATATTCACTTCAGGAGCTACAGAAAGTAATAACATTTCTATCAAAGGCGTTGCTAGGTATAAATCAAACATGCAATTATTATGAGTAGTAATACATTCGTACGTACGCTCTTATTGTTAAATCCTAGGTTTTATGCAAGCAAGAAAAAACATGTCATTACTACACAAACAGAGCATAAATGCGTGTTAGACTCATGTCGTGCTTTGGAGAACGAGGGCTTCAAAGTGACTTATTTGCCAGTTAAATCAAATGGTATCATTGATATGAAGCAATTAGAGGAATCTATCACTCCGGAAACATCATTAGTATCCATTATGACTGTAAACAATGAAATTGGTATGTTTGAATGTTTAAAATCAAAATAAAACTTGTATTATGGAAGAGAAATTAAAAAAATTCCATTAACCGTATTACAGGAGTAAAACAGCCTGTAGCAGATATTGGTGCACTCTGTCGTTCACGAAAAGTGTTTTTTCACACGGATGCTGCCCAGGCAGTAGGAAAAATTCCTCTCGATGTAAACAAAATGAATATCGATTTAATGTCTATATCGGGACATAAAATATACGGACCAAAGGGTATCGGTGCACTTTATGTTCGTCGTAGGCCACGTGTACGTCTTGAACCAATTCAAAGTGGGGGTGGGCAAGAACGTGGTTTGCGCAGCGGTACTGTTCCCGCACCTCTGGTGGTTGGATTTGGTGTTGCTTGTGAACTTGCTTTGAAAGAAATGGTTTATGATAAAAAATGGATCGATTTTCTATCAAAACGTTTGTATGATCGTATAACACAGGCCCTGACTCATATAATCCGCAACGGCGATTCTGAACAGACTTATAGTGGTTGCTTAAATTTGTCATTTGCTTATGTAGAAGGCGAATCGTTGTTGATGGCTTTAAAAGATGTCGCCCTATCAAGTGGTTCAGCATGTACTTCAGCATCATTGGAACCTTCTTATGTTCTTCGTGCCATAGGTACTGATGAAGATCTGGCCCACAGTTCAATTAGGTTAATATTGCCATTTGCAGCTATAGTAATAATTATTATTTAACGTCAGTTACCTTTATCTTTTATTTTTTCAGATTTGGTATTGGTCGTTTTACAACCATTGAGGAAGTTGATTACACCGCTGACAAATGTATCAAACATGTGGAACGTCTACGTGAAATGTCACCACTGTGGGAGATGGTGCAAGAAGGCATTGATTTGAAAAATATTCAGTGGTCACAGCATTAATTTTGGTTTGCTACAGACAGACACTATTGGGTCTGAGGGATTGTATTGAATTGTACCTATATTTGTTAATAAGAAAATGTTTTCGTTTCATAAAAGCGATTTCAATTTTCAATTTTAAATGTTTACGTGGATTTTACATTGAAAATGGAAAAGCTTTTGTCTAAAGAATAACGATATATTTTTCGTAATACCTAGATAATGTTAAGAAGCTATTAATTAAATGCATGTCATAAATGCACGCAAATATAATACGATAACAATCAGATTAAATATACTTCAATTAAATTGAAAACCTCAAATTTCGTCTATACATTTATTTAAAAACATTAGTAATAGGTAACCTTTTAAGTCATAAATCATCTTAAGGATAAAAGCTTAGATGAACCAATTAAAGCAAAAAAATAATCGAAGTGGCTTATAGATAAATGCAAATTACGATTTTATAAAAGTAAAATTTTTTAATAACTGAAGGACACCTTACCGGAAACCGCGCTTGTGCCTATGTTTATATACGATCCATTCACATAACCACTCACACTACCATGAGTTAAATATTATACATACAAATTTTTTTTGTGTAATTATGTATTTTATAATTACTAAAGACATTACAAAAACCATGAGTTAAATATTATATATAAAAAATTGTTTGTGCAATTATGTTTTTTATATTTACTTACTTAAAGGCGTTACGAAAATCATAGTTGTAAATCGTTTATATATTAATACAACAATACAATATATATTTAGGTATGTACGGTTTCATCGTGATCGAATTGATCGAGATAATACAAACAACAAATGTATTAAACACATCAGCTTACAAAACACTAGATGTATTTAATTATAGCTGCACATGCCGAAAAAGTTTAAAGGCGGTCGTATAACTAATGAACATTCGTATAAATTATTCGATGTATTTCTATTAAGTGTGTTTTGAGTGCAACTTTATAAGGTTTGCATAATTAGCCAAAGGTTTCGCAAAGTCCAAAAACTGTTTTGCAAGAGACAGAGTTAAAGTATATTGTATTATGTACATAAATATACAAAAGCAAAATAACATATTTGGTATTACATATTAAAGAGATAAATATGTTAGTTAATTGATTTTTCTCCACGGTTGGATTTTTCTGCTCTTCCACCCAAAATCTTCTTGCGCTGTGCAAACATATGAAGATACATTTGCGGGAATAATGGTATATACAAAAGCATTACAATCCAGAGCAGAGCGAAATATGAAAACGTGGCGTTCCATTTATTTGGCATTTCCAATGACCAACTTGTATTTGATTTAGCATGTCCTTGTGCCCACCAAAAGCATAGTAGTTCACCGGTTACTCCAATTGGGTAAAGAGCTATAAATGTTGTGTATCGTAGAAAAACCACAATGTAGGGCATGCAGTTTATAATATTGAGAGCATAGTAGCCATATCTTATGATTTCAGTTACAGCCCACGCAAAAAGCGCTATCGGTAGCCCAGGCGACACTTTACCAGTTGGTGTAGCCATTACGACTCCTATGACCACTATCATTCGGCTCAACACTTGGAATGTTGTTATTACTGGATTTGATTTTACTAAACCAAAAGCTGCATTTAAAATTTCAACAAATGCGGCATTTTGGAAGACGATTACTGCAAGACGGGTGTAGTCCCAAAGTTCCAATCGAGCTCGGAATTCCGGTCCTTGCAGCAAATAGTAATTTATTAACTGGAAGAGAATATAACTCCAACCAACCACCTGTGAGGCATTGTAAACAACAAGGTAACCTTTGACCGCTGGTCCCTGTTGCTGTGAAGTTGATTTTACTGTTGTAGATTTCGCAGACATTTTTGTTACACTACCTTCCAAGTCTAATAAACCAAATCGACACGTCCCTACACTTTCACTACTTTCAAACAAGTGTAATATCAGTATTGTTCAACAGCTGTAACCACACTATATATATATTGGTTTATAAAAATTAGAAGTTGGATTGGGCTGGTAATGCTGGATTTTAATATGCACTAATAAAGTTGATTGTGAACAGAATCGTGAACGGTCTGAAATAAGAAGAAGCAAATGAAATGCAATTTATTAGTTTGTTTACAAAAGTGGTATTTCTACTATTCATATTTGTTTATGTTCACAAATTTTTACAATGGTCACACCATTAGACGATGTTCGACTAATTAAACTGGTGCAATCGCATCCTATTTTATATGATAGAAATCTTGCAAGGGGACCCAAAATTTCTTCTTTGAAAGATGATATCTGGAAAAAGCTATCGCTGCAATTAAACTGCTCAGGTAAGAACAAATCTGCTGATCAATCTATTCAACTTTAAATTAAATTTAAAATCTTTCCAAGAACGAGCTTGTATTACACGGTGGAAAAGTATTCGCGACCGCTTTGGAAAAGAGTTACGCCGGGCACAAGAAAATCCTGAGGAAGCGGTTAACTGGGACATGTTTGAACATCTACTCTTTCTGCGGGAGCATTACAAGCATGGGTATTGTTAAAATATTGGTATTTGCATTGGCTCCTAATGATTAATAAAAACTTTGAAACTCATTTATAGACAAGCAAATTGCGAGGCAATACTTAACATAAAATATGAACCCAAAAAAAGAAAACGTGGGCGAAAGCCCCGGAGAGAGTGCGAAGATGAATCATTTAAGGAAGATCGAGACGATGATGATGTGGATCCTGAAGAATTAATTGAAAATCAACAATTGATCGAATTAGTAAAAGAACATCCCGTACTGTATGATAAGTATAAAATAAGGGACTCGAAAAATTTGACACTGAAAAATGATGCATGGCATGAAATTTCAGAGAGTATGGGAATCTCAGGTAATTAGAAATATAATTTATACACTCACACATTAAATATTTCATCACTATTAGAAGAGATATGTTACAAACGCTGGAAAAAATTACGAGACAGATTTGCTCGTGAATATCGTCACCAGAAAATTTATCCCGAGCGATCTGTAACGTGGGTATATTTTCAGGATTTGTCGTTTCTCGAAGAGCATTACAGAAAAGGGTAAACTATAATATTATAAAAAAGGGCGATCGGTAAAAATTTAAATTTTTTTATAAGAATACCGCTTCCAGTGGATGCCATTAGGCAAAGGAAGAAAGCGAAAACAGCAGCAACAATAACCACAGACGAGACTTGGGTTGAAGATTGTCCATTTCTATATATTAAAGATGGGCATCATTCGCACGGAAAAGATATAGATGATATTGATCCTGAATTTAGTGAAGTTAATTCAAACTCATTAGATGAACTTATAATAATGCCGAAAAGTAACGAGTCCTACAACGATGTTGTCATTGATGAATCAGTAACACCGCCAGGAAATACCTCACAATCAAGCTATCAAATATCTGAAGGAACAAATTTAGAAGAACCAGAGCAAAAACTTTCGAATATAATTTCAGGAATACAACAAGTTTTAGAACAATCGCAAGACTGTTTAAAGTCAATAGAAAAACAAAAAGAACAACAAAAACAGCAAGTGCAATCTAACATGAGTTTGGCGATTAATGCCGAAGTAAGTATGATTCAAAAAGTACATATACTACTAGATGGTTTGAATTTGCCAAATCGAACGCTAGCTGAACGTCGAATAGTGCAATTTCTATGCGAATGTCAAATCAAAACTTTAAACAATGTGGATATAGACGATGTGGATTGTATGCAAGATTATTAATTTGATTTAAAATAAACAAGTCTTAATTTAAATGTTGTCTAATATGGTTATATATTGACAGTTCTGGAAGATTAGAATAAAACAAATCAATGTTTAAAGTAATGTACTTCCGGACCTGTTTATCATCTAAATAAATTTTCAACTGAGATTTTAGAAATAGACATTAAACATTTTTGACAGCAAAGGTTTGACCGTCCATTTCGATTACAGAGACTCGGTTTTGGGTGCTGTTATGTATGTATACACATTTATATATAAAAGGAAAATATACATTTTCCTGCTTAGCAGCTATACTCTGATTTTGAATTTTTTGTAAAATTATTTCATTGAAGTTTGCAAGCAAGAGCATAGAAAATTAGAAAATGAATATTTTCAAACATTTGGTCCCCGATATGCACTATAATTTTGCACCCTGGTGTGAATATGAATCACTAAAGTTGATTAGAATTCCGATTTGTTACACTCGAGTGTATATTAAAAATTATCCATTTTGTTGAACATACTCCAGTTGTCAAGACTGTCATTGTGAACATTAAATGTGACACACATCCAGCAACAATTGCTTACTAGACTAAACATACCATACGATTTCTCATTGCGGGAGCGGCGAATCTGTGAAAATTTTTTAGAGGATCCGCAAGTGCTTAGTAAAATATTAGAAAATGAGTAAGCTATGAAACTAGTTGAAGTAAGTCTAATATATTGGTCGGCTTTCTAGTGGGATTGTGAAAGAAATAAATATCGACAAGGTGAATAAGAAAATCGAAAATTATAACCAAATCAAATTTATTATAAATGGGCAATCGTATTAAGAAGTGGTGGAATTTTTCATCTAGTTGACTTGGATAATTATTTAAAAAAAATTCTAATATATATATATAAATATACATATGTTATTATTAGAACGGTGACCAAAAGGTAGTAACGTAGGAGCAGGAGCAGAAACTAAGGTGTTGGTGCAGTGGAAGTTTACACCGATCGTGACGACAGTCAAAGTAAGCGTATCACAGTGAAGACTTGGCGCTACTTAAACACACGAACAAATCCTTTTTTCTGTGTGATGTTAAAAAAGTGAATCGCCAGTGAACACCAAGTGTGAATTGACTACGGTTGTTGGACCGCCAACAAATCGAGGCAGATTGGAATAGATTTGGGAGACAATTGATAGAATTTAAGTGCTGATCGACTGGCTGTCGGTAGGAAAATATTATCTACATACCAAAAATTAGAAACCCACTAATACATTAAATTGGTGTACATACTGCCTGAAAGTATTAAATTTTCAACATCAATAATACTTTTATCAAACTTATCATCAGCGAACGGAAAGGGAAAGTGGAGGTAAAGTTGAAGTTGTAAGAACTGCATTCACGCGTATTGGTCACAAATTTGTTTTGAGGTTATAACATGATTTTACTGGAAATCAATAACCGCATCGTCGAAGAGACACTTTTGGTCAAATTTCGTAATGCATTAGCTGGGTAAGTTAAATTATTGAATTTAATATAACATGTGTGTATGTACTTAACAATCTTTATTTTTACTATCGAAAATGCTCTTATCAAATTCTGAGTTGAGTAATTGTTTAGTTATGTTTATTACAAACCATTTTGTACTTGTATACATTTGTATATATGCGCGCATGTGTATACATGTATGATTATCCGGTGTTTGGTATATGGTTGCAATTGTTATGCTATTAACACTGATTTGTCACCCACCCCGCGCACCTCCCTAGTTTTATATTTATATGCATTAATCATCATCCGTGCATCAGTCGAAGCCAAGCCACATTAAAATATAAATTTCTCTCCAAAGCTGAAAATTAGATGTATGCCAATATAATAATAACCAGTAATTGACTCATGCCATGTTTATGGTGTAGCACCAAAGGTGTGCGTTCATTTCCAAAAAGCTAATTTTTATTTTGTCGATAGCATGCTTTGTAACATTTCGTTCAACCGAATAAAATAAACTATTAAAGACTTCAATATGTTTAAAATTGTTGTTAAAAAACATTTATTAGTGTAAATTATGGACACATATTTATTACATATACCGTTATTTGTATAAATGCATATCAAAAATTTTTGTAAATCGTTTAGATTACATACATATTATTTGAAATAACTGCTCTATTAAATCTTATCTAGTTCTGATAACAAACGTAGCCATTATGCTACAATTCGGTTGACACACGTCAATAAAGTGTTAGTGTAATTTATTGTGTGTATATACAAATGTGTATGGCAAACAGTATGTATAATATACAAATGACTAATGAAAACTATAGGTTTTTGGGCGTTTCTTTGAAATGCCTCATTTTTAATTTGAAAATTTATAAAAGCTTAATTTAATTTTTGTCATATTTTATCAATTATTTTAATATACACTTCATCTCTTAATTTTCAGTGCGAAAGCGGAATCTATTGATGTGCGAATTGCTGACTTTGATGGTGTGCTATTTCACATTTCAAATGTTAATGGCGACAAGACTAAAGTTAGGGTAAGTCAACATTGCAATCAATAAATATGTGCATTATTATTTACTATCATAAATGCAATATTTTGTTTATCTCATAGACAAGCATTTCGCTGAAGTTCTACAAGCAATTACAGGAGCATGGTGCTGATGAGTTGCTGAAGCGTGAATATGGCGGCTTACTAACAGACACCGAAGATGGTAATAAATACTCATAAATTTATGAAAGTTTAACTTCAATGATTTGTGTCTTTTAGGCTACAACGTATCGGTACTTATCGACCTAGAAAATATACCTGCTGACTGGGAGGCAGTGGCTAAAAAAATTGGTCTACTGAAGCGCAATTGCTTTGCTTCTGTTTTCGAAAAATATTTCGATTTTCAAGAACAAGGTGAAGAGGGCCAAAAGCGTGCTGTAATTAATTACCGAAACGACGAAACTCTGTAAATATTAAATTTTGGTCAAATATTGTATACTTTGGAAATTTTTAACAATTTATTTCATTTAGTTACGTTGAGGCAAAGTCTGATCGTGTAACTGTTGTATTTAGCACGATTTTTCGCGATGAGGACGACGTGATAATTGGTAAAGTGTTTATGCAGGAATTGAGAGAAGGTCGCCGAGCATCACACACAGCTCCACAAGTATTGTTCTCGCATCGTGAACCACCGTTGGAATTAGCTAAATCGGATGCAAGAGTTGGTGACAATATTGGATATGTTACCTTTGGTGAGTAAAAATGCATGTAGCTGATTTGTTTGAATTAGACCCTCAAACACATTTAAAAAAAAACATTCAAGATACCTGGTTACCTATATACAAACGTGTAGGGCGCAATTAAACAACATATGCTCCCCTAATTGTAAGTAGGAAAGATTATATCAAAGTATCAGCAAATCTTTATAAAAAAAACATAAAGCATAAATTTAACATTTAAAAATGAGGTAACGAACAATATAGTAACCACATAAATTTCCTGACTTAACATTACACATTAAAAAATTACTATTAGGAATTCAAAAAAAAAAAGTAATAATAATAAATGCACATAGATTGATGGAGTTAAAAGTCGGATTTTTGCTATTATTGATTAATGTCTCTCAAATACTCTTAAATTAAAATATAGATAAAACGGCATCCTGAATGAGCCCCATTTTATCTCAGATGACTTGTGTTTGGTTACAAATAAAATTTTAGAGAAATACAAAGAAATAGATGAACATTGATTGATGGAGTTAAAAGTGGGATATTTACCATTTTTGGTTAGTGTCTCTCAAATACTCCTAAATTAGAATATAGATCAAATGGCATCCTGAATAAACCCCATTTTATCTCAGATGACTTGTGCTTGGTTACAAATAAAATTTTAGAGAAATACAAAGAAATAGATGAACATCGATTGATGGAGTTAAAAGTGGGATATTTACTATGTTTGGTTCATGTCTCTCAAATACTCCTAAATTAAAATATAGATCAAATGGCATCCTGGATAAACCCCATTTTATCTCAGATGACTTGTGCTTGGTTACAAATAAAATTTTAGAGAAATACAAAGAAATAGATGAACATCGATTGATGGAGTTAAAAGTGGGATATTTACTATTTTTGGTTAATGTCTCTCAAACACTCCTAAATTAAAATATAGATCAAATGGCATCCTGAATAAACCCAATTTTATCTCAGATGACTTGTGTTTGGTTACAAATAAAATTTTAGAGAAATACAAAGAAATAGATGAACATCGATTGGTGGAGTTAAAAGTGGGATATTTACTATTTTTGGTTCATGTCTCTCAAATACTCCTAAATTAAAATATAGATCAAATGGCATCCTGGATAAATCCCATTTTATCTCAGATGACTTGTGCTTGGTTACAAATAAAATTTTAGAGAAATACAAAAAAATAGATGAACATCGATTGGTGGAGTTAAAAGTGGGATATTTACTATTTTTGGTTCATGTCTCTCAAATACTCCTAAATTAAAATATAGATCAAATGGCATCCTGAATAAACCCCATTTTATCTCAGATGACTTGTGTTTGGTTACAAATAAAATTTTAGAGAAATACAAAGAAATAGATGAACATCGATTGATGGAGTTAAAAGTGGGATATTTACTATTTTTGGTTCATGTCTCTCAAATACTCCTAAATTAAAATATAGATCAAATGGCATCCTGAATAAACCCCATTTTATCTCAGATGACTTGTGTTTGGTTACAAATAAAATTTTAGAGAAATACAAAGAAATAGATGAACATCGATTGATGGAGTTAAAAGTGGGATATTTACTATTTTTGGTTAGTGTCTCTCAAATACTCGTAAATTAAATTGTAGATCAAACGGCATCCTGAATAAACCCCATTTTATCTCAAATGAATTGTGTTTGGTTACAGATTAGAATTTAGAGAAACTAAATCCGCCGTATCCGAACTTAACCCTTCCTAACTTGATTTTTTAGTTAATTCAATATTTACAAATAAACAACATAACTAATCCACGTGTTTCTTATTGTTTCTTTTTTCAGTGTTGTTCCCTCGACATACTAATAAGGAAACAAGGGATAACACCATTAATCTAATACACATGTTCCGAGATTATTTACATTATCATATTAAGGTAAGTTTATTCTTTATACATATTTGTCTTTCAAAATGATTAAATTTCTTTTCCATTCTTAATTTGCAGTGTTCAAAAGCGTACATTCATTCTAGGATGCGCGCAAAAACGTCTGACTTTCTGAAAGTGCTTAATCGTGCTAGACCGGAAACAAAGAATACGGAAAAGAAAACCATTACGTAAGTATCTTGCTAATGATATTATTCAAGTCTCAGTTGTTGAATTAATTCTAAATGAACATATTTAATTTTTCTTCCAGGGGGAGAACATTTATTCGCAAGGAATGATTTACGGAAAATGTCTAGTTGTTTTATATTTATGTAATAATTATAGCTTGATGAAAAAAGTTATATTAAAAGCCGTGAAATTAAAAATAAAATAAATAAATTGCGAGGGATATATTCTGTCGGCATACATAACACATAAAATGCTAAGACTATTAAAAGCTAAAAGTTAAATTAATCAATTAAAAACACCACAATTACAAAAAAAACAATTCCTCGAGACATAATAGGATTAATAATTTGGTAAAAGCCCTAATGAAATTAAACTAAATATGTACAATTAAGTTCCAAACCGGAGTAAACGTGTTATGTAATGGCGCTGTATAAAAGCCGAATAAGTAATAAATAACTAAACAAAAACTAAGCTTGAAGATACATACTAGATAATGCGAAATAACACATCTTCGTCAGTATGCAACGCTGCCGATTAAAGAATTTGATATAGAATCCACAAATAATAAAACAATTGCAATATTGATAATCAAAACAAAGTACATTTAAATATTTAACTATATTTTTGATATAATTATTTTAAAACATGAAGTAAGTAAGTATGTTCGTATGAATGTAAGTGCTCAATTACGCAGGCACTTGTATGTTGCTCTTAAATTTTAAACTGACATATGGATCTTTGGTTACATTGTCACCATCGCTGGTGCCACAGCTGTTTTGTGCTGATAAATATTCCGCCTGTATATGCGCGATGGCTGTAAACAGATTTGAAAGAAGTAATTATTATTTTTTTTTTAAACAGAAGACTAAATATTTTTTTTAAATCCTTATTTATGTATGTATGTATATATGAAGTAGTAGCATATATTACTTACATTTTCGTTTACAATCGCTTGATAAATGCATGGAAAGGACCGATATAAACAAGCACAAAGCAAAGACATGCAGGCGGATGTAGAGAATGTGTAGGGATGTTATGGCACTTCAAAATCTTCCAATTTGATAGAATGTAGTGCTGTTTTTGTTGATAAAATTGTTTTTGCAATTATAGTAGTAGGATTGAGCAGTTTCAAGAATGGTTCAAAAAGATCAAAAGTGCTGATAGTAAGCAGAAATTTTTATTGTGAGTGGCATTTTTATACATATATATTTACAAATCGAAGTATATATACTTATTTACAGTGAGAAATATCTGCATATGGTATCTATACACAACTGAAGATAATTTGCTTATAAATATTGTATTCGATGTTTTTTAGACAGTCTGTTTCACTCTTTAGAATTTAATTGGTAATAAAAAAGAAACGGAACACCCATTTGGTCAGCTCTAATCTAACAACCCTTTCACTTTGACTCGATCCAGACGAAACATGAAATCTCGTTTATATAACCGCTACAACAATAACAAAGATGTTGGGACTCCAAACGACAGCTGTAATAAAATCTACAAACTTACCTATTCTCTTATTGGAAACAATTTAATCAGCTGTTTAAGATTGATAATTTATATTAAAACTATTGCAATTACAGTTCTTCAGCGGCTAACGTTTTTACACCGAATTGTGCTACATGACCGCACATCATCAGTCAGGAATTATTAGAAACCCCAGATTTATTTGGGACAAAGGCAAACCTGCAAGCAGCAAGCAGCAATGTTTTGAATTATACATTTAAATTATATTCTGTAATATTAGGTGCTATTAAGTATATAATAAATGTAAATAGGCAAATATATTTATGTATAAACATAATATGCCAAAAAGGCAGAGGCTCAAGAATTGACTGCGAAAACTCTGTTCTACATGAGCACACTTGGACCAATGGGACTTTTTCTGAATACAAATGGAAAATTTGTCAAATTCTCATATCAGCACCAGAATCTTTAACTACTTTCATAAGAGAGCACAATCAAATTTTTGCTTTGGATGCATGTATAACTATATAATTCTAGGTATCGAATTAGTAATAAATTTTAAAACAATTTCGAAGACACCATAATGAATAGAATTACCGACCGGATTTACATTTTAATTTGTGGCGCATTGATAAGCCAGCGGGATTATTTTTATTTAAGTATTGAGAAAAATCGAGAGAAAAAAGGTAAGAAAGGGTTAAGTTCGGGTGTAACCGAACATTTTATATTCTCGCTATGTTTGGGATGTATGCACGTGAATTGTTTAGGCGGCGGAGGTGTTTAGCTGGATAATAGGGTTTTCTAATCAGAGTGTAGGTGGGGTTTTTATTACATAAGTGGGTGGGGTTTTGCCCCTGGTCACCAGTCCAGAGCTGTATGAAAGCTCAACTGGTAGTAGTTTTCTGGCTACGAGGTCTGACCGGAGACTAAATTCTGGTACCACGGGGAGCAGGAGCCCTTGGAGTTCACTCCAACCTGCTCATGCGGCATGACGGGAAGAGCTGGCCTTGCGTCAGCTCAATGTGGAGTTGCATTGCAACCGGGTGCCGGACCCAAAGTACGGCAGAGGTTTTAGATGGGCCTCGAACCCTACCAAGGTGGTCAGTGTGTCCATTCCATACTGCCAATTGGTACCGACAGGTATTTAGCAAATGCTATCCACCTTCGGGGCGCCAATCAACGCATTGTATTGATCCGTTGTGTTTTTGAACACCGTGGAGTTAGGCTGTACAACGGCAGGTTCCCACGTAAAGCACATCGTTTACTCTCGCAATGTGCAAGGATCAGAGGCGGGGAAATGTTTTCAGGTGCTGGCATAACTTTATATTAAAAAATTTTGCGAAAGAATTCAACATTCATTATTCGACATAGGTCATAGACTCATGTACTTTCATTGCTATATTTTGCTTCGTGTCAGAGCTATTTATATTAAAATGTAGCAAATTAACTCAAAAGTGATATATGCGATATAAACTCAATCAAAGTGGTTTAATTAATTAATATATAAGATATATGAGGGAAAAGTCAACCGGAGAAAAGGAAATCATTATATTAGGAATAAGCGGCTTAGGCCATGATCTAGACCGATTTCTTTCATATTTAGCGCGAAATCAGATCGTGTTTAAGAAAACATATCCCTTAATTTCATTAAAATATCAAACACATTGACCAACATAAACGGTTTAAAGTCAGATGGAAAGTCGGGAATTCTTATATCGGGCATTTTTGGGATAGAGGAAGATCTGCAGTGATCTCCATTGACTCTTTTCATTATTCAAGTATATTAGGGAACATGTTTTTACGCAATTTTGTGAAGGTAACTCACACAGTGACCGACATAGTATATGGGAGCTGGGATAATTCGTTCACCGATTTCACACATTTTCGGTAGTAAACTATGGTATATCCAATATTACACGTTACATATTATTACAATACCAACCGTCTTACGGTGACAAAGAACACGTGTACCAGGTTTCATCAAAATATGTTAATTTTTACTCAAGTTATCGCTTGCACGGACGGACAGACAGTCACTCGGATTTCAAATTGCCTTCATCTTGATTATTTATATATATATATATATATATATATGTCTATATCTGACTCGATTAGTTCTAGGTGTTACAAACAACTGCTGAACTGAACGAAACTAATATACTCTTTAGAAACATGTTGCGAGAGTATAAAAATAAATAGCGAATTCGAATGAAAGTACGAGGGTGGTTCAATTAGTCCTTAGCCTAAAAAACAAAACCAAATTTTTTTTTTAAATTAAGACTTATTTCTCAACAGAGTCTCTTTTTAACTCGATAGGCTT
This sequence comes from Bactrocera minax, assembly GCA_021498325.1. Taxonomy (NCBI): domain Eukaryota; kingdom Metazoa; phylum Arthropoda; class Insecta; order Diptera; family Tephritidae; genus Bactrocera; species Bactrocera minax. Next base: position 1,866,371 of record JAKEEE010000046.1, on the reverse strand, counting down.
GACCAAGTGAAGCTGAAACGTCTTTAACTCCTCTGAAAAATATGTTTTTTGGATGTTTGCAAAAGAGGTTTACGTGAGGGCGATAACCTACAAATCTACAGAGCACGCTGGATAGGGCAACAGTTTGAAACCTAATTCGACCAATGGAGATGTGAGGTAGGTGTTGCCATGGTGGAATATCACTTTTTTCTTCTCCAATGATGCCGTTTTTTTTAGCAATTCAACACCAAATCGGCCCAATAATTCGATAAAATAGAGCCCTGTGACCGTTTTGCCTTTCTCAGGTAATCGATGTGGATTACACCCTATGAATTTCAGAAAACGGTGGCCATGACATTGCCAGCCGGTAGGACAATATTCTTCTTCGTCTTCACTTCTTAGTTTCACCGGGTGAAATCCACTGTTTTGAATGTTTCTTGGTCTCTGGTGTATACCAGTGGATCCTTACTTCACCGATGGTGCCAAACACTGCTCTCAAGTGCTTTCACATTTGCACTTGTAGTCTGGATTGAAAAAATGGGGCACCTATCGCATCGACAGTTTCTAATGCCCAATATTTCAAGCATAATATGACCCTCGCGGTCTTTTAACCGGTCAATTGGCCGTCTGCTAATATGAGTTCGAGAAATTTTTTCACGTTATTCCTGAGTGTAGCTCATCAAAAAACGACGTGCGACCGTTGAAACTCGTTAAACCAATTTCTGACAATCGCCTTCGAAGGAGAGGAATCACCGTATGCAGCGTCCAAGTGTTCTTTGATTTCACTGCAAACTTCCGTTTAAAAACCAGATTCGAATCGTCAACCGGTATTGCCCTTTTTTTATTTTTCTAAAATCGGAGTACAGGATCTCTCTTCCATACGCGGTAATAACATAACTAAGACTCCGATTCTACGAAAACTAAGTCTATGGCGGTTCGGCTGAAATTTTGACCGTAATCGGTCGGTTTAATCGTAAAAGGTGTCATTAATAATATTTCATAGTGTTGTTGCTTTGGACTCTTGACACTGAGAATAAAGAATAATACAATTTGATTCGAGTTATTTTCGATCTTTCACCAATTCAGGTTTTGATAGAATGGTTTTTTCGCGCGTCTAGAAAGTTTAATATTGATACGAAATCCCATTCCTTTTTATTTGTTGCACAATATGTTCCGTCTGTTAATTTTGTTAAAATATTGTGTGTTAAGCGATTTTCAACAACTGAAGCTACTTAGAATCCTAGGCTCAGATGTACCGGCTTTAAAATGAGTCAATCATCTCAGTAAATACTTTCTCCGAATACAAAACATATTCGAAACGTTTTGCCTTCTAGTGAAATAGTTGCTTTTTCTGTATTTTACTCGAAATTTTCGTGAATATTCCTCTTTTTAAAGTAGACTAATTCGCGTCTAGGGCCACCTTAATTCTCGCATAACTAACTGTATTTTAGCAATCAGAGTGATTGCACCATATCCAATTTGAGATTTAATCCATTTTTATATTCACATATTTTTTAACTTAAAAAGTGTTTACAATTTCTATTTAAATTAAAAAAAATAGCAATTTTGGTGTCATACATTTTTTAGATTGCCTAATACTATGTTCGGCAATCGTTCATCGTCGAAATTCGTTAATTGTTCTGTTATTTATTAAATGAAACGGTTGTAGATAAATTTATCATGGGCAAAGATTCTTAGTACATCCGAAATTCGTAAAAAAAAATTTATTTTAAACATTTTGCATTGCTATGCTCATCAATACTCATCAGTAGTTTTATTGTGCAATTGTGTTCAACATAAAAGTTAATTCACTGAATTTTATTACCCACATTAACACTGAATAAAGAGGTTTTTCTAGTGCAAAATTACCTTTTTGCAAGTCCATTTCGTCCATATCGGAATTTTTGATTTGCTGAAGTTTTTCGCGAAATTTCTTCGCGATTTGTTTACGCTGATAGTCGGCCTCTATTTCTTGTTTGGTGCGTGGTATCCGAAATCGAATGCAGCAGCAAACCATAATTACTAAATGGGTACGAAAGATATAATTCTTATATTTTTTCGATTTCAATATCAGCGAGATATTGAAAAAGAAGTATTTATGTACTCTTAAAGTTCCATTTTGGTAACATTTCTTATCATTGCCGTTTGCCACAATGCAAATGTGAAATGTCCAAATTAGTCAATGACCCCACCCACCGCTCACATAACGATTAAATACTTAGCTCCTCTTTATCGTGTGTACCTTAATTTTATTCAACAAATGGATGAGCAGAAATATTAAGCCGCCTTTGAGCTGACGGCTATTATTATAGGATAATTTTTTTTTTTTTTGATGTTAGTCGCAATTGTGGTCGAACTCAGATCCAAGTAGTGGTAATGATGATCTATAAACCACTGCGACCCTCAAAGGGTATTCTGTCAAGCTATTAGGAAAGCTCCAAAACGCAAACTAATAATTTCTCTACTAATTGCGAGACTAAACTAAGCAAAATATTTTTTGTCTGACGTCAAAGTACAAACCATTATGATATCAATCGATTGAATCCTCAATGCAGAGTTCATTTCTTATTTTAAGAAGCTATAATTTTTCTTTAGAATTCTTATGAGCTTAGGGACGAACTATCTAACTCTTGAAGAGTGGCTTCTATAAAGCAAAGCGAGTATTCATTTCCGTCTCTGTCCATTTCCGAAAAACTGCCTATGTAACGACTTACGTTAAGATGTGTCCGGCATTTATTTTTCATTTCACCAAGCCTTTTTTGGCAAAAAATATTGTAGTGCTCAGTTTATTTTCACACCATGAGTGGGTACGCTTAATGAATCTGCCGATACAACTAGCACGAAACTCTTGGAAAATATTAAACAGGTGATAACTCTTCTAAAAATATTTTCAACTGTAAGCTATCCTAAACATCTTTAATTTACTGTTTCTTTCTTTATATTATGAATTTTTCAATCAATATTTTCAAACACGTGGCAACCCTGTAAATATCTTCCTTTAAACCAAACAGGTATTACACCGAACTATTAATAACAATATTAAAATAAAGTAAGCTTTATATTTGGTCGCGCGTTGTGTCCTGCGAGTGTGACCGATTTTCAATGCGCTATACAATTTCGATCCCGTAAAAAGTTTCGCTTCAATGACTATATTACACACGCACATTCAAAGTTGGGTTCTACAAGTAGTATCTTTTATAAAATGCAACTGCCGTCATTGTAGCCCGGCTACATTAAGTAAGCCTAAAATATTTTCTGCTAGTCATATCTCTCCTGGCGATAGATTACTTTATATTAAGGGTATCAAATCTTGTTAAACATCTTACAAATTACTGTAAATATAATATCAATCAATAGGATTCTCCTTACACGTTATAGGCTTTAATTTACATCTATGTATATATGTTTAAAAGAGGTCGTAAGAGTTTTGTTGTCAGAAAAGATAAAGGTATTCCTACTTAATATGTTCGCTCCAAACTTTTTGTATATTTAAAGAATTCTTGATTTGCTGTATTATTTAAACGTGTCGGTTTTCAAAAAAAAAAAAACGATATATGTATACATATATGCCCCTTTACGTATAACTTTTACTATAATAAATCCATTACCATACATTCGTTTTCTATTTATAACTCAACTCATACAAATAAGAATATACATAAATACATATCGTATGTATGCATGGAAAAGTCTGTAACACATACAAATGCTTAATGATATTCCCAGGCAAATCGCAATTATATGCCAAACACGAAAGCCGCCAATAGTAACTGTTTCCAACCACACAGGTTCAGAATCTTCTTCCACGTTCATTGTCGATTACTTTCAATGTAAGTAGATTGAGTGGATTTAAGAATGATTTAAGCTATTAAATGTGCTATTTGATGAGTCGCCTCAAAGTATTTTTGCTCGAGGGTTTAAACTCGTAAACTTTATTTCAGATTTGATTTCTCAATTACTTTAAACACGATTTTTTGATACATTAAATGCTCTTAAATACTTTTTTACAGTCTATATGTAGAATTTTTCGAATTATATTAATTTTTTTCTTAGTTGAGATTCTTTGGAGGAAGCGCTACGTGCAAAAGCTAAAGGAATACTGAATTTCAAATATCCTTAACGGTAAACTTTCTCGAACTCTACTAGAATGAGTAAATTTATCAATCTTCGCATGCATGGGTGTAGTACATTAAATACAGGGTGGTTCTATTAGGTGAATGCATGAATTTCTTATCGTATGAGTGACTTAGAAAATATACCAACTGTCTTCAATTCGCCACTTATCTCTTCGCAATTTTTGAGTTCAGCTCTCAGCTCTCAGCTCTCATATCCAAATATCTACTTATGAAAACAACACAAAAGTTATCGAATTGAAGACTTACTCATTAAACTTAACTCTTCGCTGTTCTACTCTCCAATTCGTTCGACGAATCGACGAATCGACGGCAACTAGTGTATAAAGCTATTCCAACAAAATTTTCACCTAAGTGGCATGTTGTGTGACCCTATATACACCCACCACATTCCGCTCATAAAGCAGTTGGTATAGTGTGCTGATATTGATATGATATAGCGGTAGATCTATGTACATATGTACATATGTAGTATGTAAACCATTTTATTATGTGTTTGTACACTCATAAGTTAGGATGGTGAATGCTAAGTTGTGGCAAACTGGAAAAAGTCCAGCAAGTGACACTAGAATTTGTGAACTGGGAGTGCCACATCAAGCGAATTTATTTTCTCCGCCTTTCTTGAGCTTTCACTTTCCCTTGTTGTTTTTTTCACAAAGTTTTTTCATTTAATGCGACACGGTGGCCGCTAACTTTAAATACCTTATGTAGGCGGAATGATGATGACCTGAAGCTCGTGCATGAAGGCGAGGCTGCCGGCACATTGTTGATATGTGCCTCAGCGACCATTCATTCCTTCTCCTCATACGTAAACACTTTGTGAATGGTGCGATAAATGTGGATATACAGTAAAAGGACACTTGCCAATGAGAAGTTAAAACTGTAGTACCATTTTTTATAATTCCGTGCTAAAAGAAATTTTCCAAAACATCAGTTGCTTGTTTAATAAACTTTCAGCTGACCGATGGGAACACTACCGAAATCAATCTAACTCATATTAGCGATTATAAGTACCTGCTACTGATCAGCACATCCCTACATACATACATATACTCTACCTATGTCTTTGTGTTTTTACAAGTGCATATATAAAATCCTCGATAGTTACCTCTATTTCATGATGACAAATGAGAAACCTCAAGTAGCAGTCTTGGTGAACATTGTTTCGTAAATACGTTTTTAGTCCAAATATTTGTGTATGGGACACGATCTTTCGATTGCAGATGTGAAGACTGGAAGCTTTGCATCAAGTTTTAGAAAAGTAAAATATTATCGATAAAGTTTTTTTTTCCTGATAGTCTAATTCCTAACGTGGTAGCCTATTCCTAAGCGTGAATGGTCCTTAGGTATACTTGCTTTTGACATCCATTATCTGAGAGTGAAATAAATCTTCCACGAATATGACGAACACTTTATACAGAGAATTTATTAACGGCGTCACACTGTCAGTTCCGCCAAAATATTAGTCGAATATGAAACATCAATTGGCCAATGTTTCTCCAATGAATTAACCATTTCTAGAACTATGCCTGGTTTTATATAATTAATGCAGCTATCTTATATAGTGAGATATTTTGCATTTTTGCCAGTCAATTAGCATGTTTTATAAAAACACGTCCAAATTTAGTGGTACAAAATGATAAAAAAATTTAACGTCTTTAATAGCCCTCTGGCTCCTCCAAGTCATTATCTCGGCCTTCGAGAAACTTCCAATGTAACTAAAATTTTTTGTGTTACTTGTTGGGTTAAGTGAAAAACTCTATTTTTGAACTCTCAGCGTTTTGATGTACTTTTTTTATTTTAAGATATGTTTTGGAAAAATCCAAGCAGTGGCTCGTAATTGAAAAACTTTCAAAACGTCTAAAAGCTTGTCTTCGGGCCAAACGATATCATATAATTTCTTCTTTCAACACCTAGACCACTTTAGGAAATTTTCTGGTGTATTTTAGAAACATGACTAGTTGCAAAATTTAAGTTATGATTTTCTTATTAGAATAACTTTTCTGAACAATAACAAAGAATCTCTTTAAGTTAAGTCGTGTTAACTCAACGCTGTTATGGTCGAACCCATATCGTACGGTATTGTGACGTTAATAAGTAAAATTTCCGATTTTAATGAACACGAAATTCCTTCAACAACAATCAAACGCTATTGCATAAACCATCATTTTGTCATATTATAGCAATTTATTGTTAAATCAAACAGAACTGTCAATGGAAGTCGATATCGATGGATGCTATCTCGTTATATCTGCTGTGTGAAAATGGCCTTGACGGTTACTGGTTTCAACAAGAAACCATGCCATAGGTGACATTGATACATGATTAAGATTTTCCTTTGTATTAACACCTGACTTTTTTGGTGAGGAGTTTTGAAAAACAAAGAGTACGTCAGCAATTCTCGGAAGATTAACGAGCTCAAGACAAACAATCGTGTCGAAATCTTCGTTATACTGCCCAAGATGCCCGAAAAAGTAATGAAAAACCGAGAAAAATAAATAATTTTGCTGGTGCAAATAAATCCGGTTACTTGAGTGACATCGTATCGAAAAAATATTCCAAATAAGTTGCAAAGTTATTCAACTTAAAAGGTGACCTGTATCCTGCATGCATTGATTCAAAATATATCGAATTTGAATGCCTTAAATCAGCACTGGAAACCACCATTATGTAGTAAATCTCCAATTAAAATAACGGCATAGATGGAATATTCTTTATATTTGAAAATTCGCCATAACGATTTTCTACTTCATTTGAATTACACTAATCACACATCCATACACATTTTGTTGTGCAGAATATGTTGTAAGATGATACACTGTGCAGTGGCAGGTAATTACTTGAACCACCGCTAAAAATGGAGCACTCCCTGCTGATGGTATTAATTTGTTTTGTTTTGCTCGGACGGATATGCTGAATCAAAAACGTGCGATTACGTACATACCTTTATATGCAACTGTACACATACGTACTAAAATATATTATACATGTGAACATTTTGTTAAGTAAAAATTATGAAAATAGTTGGCATAACTTTGGCTTTAAGATAGCAAAGCAAAAAAGTTGATTCTGGGAAAGGGCCGGCGCATAGCGTCGTCTTTATGGCGTGATGAACACTTACTATAACTTGTCTACATAGTTATTGTTGTTGTCCCTCACCTATTACCGCGCAGCTCACCGGTTGCGTCCGCTATTCACATTGGCTTGACCACTTGAACACTACTAACTATGACCCTTTTGTGGGTTTACGCTTATGTATACAAGTAGTTTTGCATTTGTTTGTGTTGACACAAATCCATGACTAATTATTCTGTTAATTTACTTAAATCTTTCAATACACATGGGATATGTAATGCTTAACCAGATTTTTGATATTTAGGTATACTTTTTAGTTAATTGAAATTAACATGTTGATCTATTATGAGAATGCAATCTAATTTATGAAAGGAGTTTCCATAACACAGTCTGAATATTTATTATCTGTTGTATATATTATAATAGTTTTGTTAAAACTATTCGAGATAGCAGTCCGATAAATACATATTCTCACCGTCACATGGCGTGACCATCGCAAGAGAAATTTACTACCGTGTAGTACATTACCATATACGAATCAAACTCATTGATTTGTTTTGACTGTGGGTGTGCCCGCGGATATAAAAAAATGGACAAAAGGACAATATCAATAAGTAACTCGATCCTTGTTTTTGGAAGATAAATCGTGTAGTAAAATGAAAGACCGCCAAAATTGGTATTACCGGTTTCAACATTGTCGGTTTTATATGAACCGGTATATGTCGGTTTTATATCTCGTATCTGTCTGGCGAATAATATTGGGTATGATAAAGCTATCGCCATAATAAGACCTCTTCACAGCAGTGTTTAACAGTGGACTTCACCCGATGAACCTACTCCGAAGAAGGCGAAGACCGTATTGTCGGGAAAGTTAATGTACACCGTTTTCTCTGATTCACAACGTGTGATTTGCATTGATTACTCGACTACGTGGAGAAGGCTAACACAGAATCGCAGAAAAAGCGTTCCTATTTGACAAAAAAAAGTGCTCTTTCACCATTACGTTGTGCCGGCTCACAAATCCTCCGACGCCAGACGGGTTAATAATAAAAACAAACGTTAGGCCATCACTGGGTCAAGGATACTATGTCGATAAGTGTATTATTTCAAAAATTCCGTTTTACTTTTCTAGGCTAATTACTTATTCGACCGGTTTCGTATATTCGAAATGCTGTTCGAATTTTCTAATTTTAAACATATTTATATTTTGAGAATGTTATACCAATTTTTTTTTAAAACTTCAAAAAGCTTGGAATTTATGAAAGTTCACTTAAAATTGGGCTGTGTCACACGCATAATCCAAATTTTAACTGATCTACATGTATAAGGGCATACCATATAATTTTTGTCACTTAAACCTATTTAAGGGTGGGGCAACGATCACTTTTCGAAAAATTTTAAGCCATTTATATTATATTTCTTGCCTGGCAATCGTCCCATTCCGCCTATTTACATTGCCAACTTCTCAAGGGATATGAATGCCCAATTTCTCCGAATTCCTCATCGGATATCTCTATTTTGAATCCTAATAGCTTTACTTTACAACAGATATCGCTCTCCAATAAATTAAGGTACAGAAACAAAATTATATATAGCATCTATTAAAATCTTCGCATATAAATCTTATACCGGTTGATTCCACCATAGTTAAACATATTTGGTAATCCTTATTAAAAGTAAAGATCAAGTGGCGAAAATCGGTTGATTTGAAATGTCACGGAATTTGTGAGTTTATCAAAAGTCTCTAGAATGTGCAAGCATGTTTATTATTCAGTTCGGTCGGCGTTAATTTATATTCCCATAACTTATAAAGAAGTCTAATGATTGACCACTTGGTTTGTGATCTATACATTACATTTACTGGTTACGGACGGTTTATCAGAGATGTCAAATCTGGAAAAAACTGTTGTCATGAGCTCAGCGTGTTAACTCAAACTTCTCTAGTGCATGTTCTCCCGAAGAAGTCTTTTATAATAATGTTATACAGTTTATTGGTAAAATTTGATAAAAACAACGTCTACCTCCCGCTTAATGATATTTTTCGAATATGATATTTTTCGAAACTTCTATAACGAATACTTCCACAAACATAAAGCTACGTAGTGATTGCATTGTTATGTCAAAAAAATCGGACTATGGCAATAGGACACTTCTGAATTTTGCATAAAATACGTAATACTGGGTAAGCAAATTAAATTTATCCTTGACCAAATATGTGCATAATCGGTCCGAAAATTTGCTTATTAATGAATACTATTTCCCGCTTAAATATTTTCAGATACATTGAAAGAATTTACTTGATTTAAATTCTCAAAATTTGAGAAAGTGTTTAATGTTCGGTCAGCCTGTTCCTCTATAATTTGATATTTGCCTTTCAAAAATATTATTAACCAATATATCTAAAAGTAGAAAAACTCTGGCCACCTCATATGTAGTATTCGTTATTCAACTTTATCCGTTTCCGGCTTCCATGCTCACTGAACAGTCTTAATGTACACAATAAAGATTCTGCTGCCTTACAAAAATGAAATACATAAATAATTGAGAATAAGAAGAGCAGTCATTCATAAAAGCTGTTATAACAAATTTCCTTCAACTACATATGGTGGTACACCCCATTGAGCTGCACGTGAGTTTGATTCATTTTGGTGAATTGTCAGCGATTTACAGTAGGTGGTGTATTCAAACACGCCTTCATTCATTCATCGGGCCAAACAGTTAGGATATGACGAGAGACGATTTGAGTTGAGTTGCATTTATGGCGAGTACTTCCTACTTTTAACCAGTTTTTCGAAAAATATTCCACGATGCAGCACTCCACCACGAAACGAAGAGGTGGAAACACGAAAAGTTAAGGTTCACTGCTGCTTGCGAGTGTCTGTTTGTCTGTCCTAAAGAATGCAGAAAATTTTGTCGAGCATATAATAAGGCGCAGAAATACTAAATAAATATAGAAAAAACTGTGCAAATTTCTAATTTACATAAATTTAATCAGCCGCATGATCTGGAAATTATAATGTTCTGCAAGTATGTAGTGGAAAATCTATTAATATATGTATATAAATGCCATACATCGGTTAATAGAAAAAAGAATATATAAATTATAAGTGTGTATATAAGTGATAAATCATAAAATAGTATTTGCACAAAGGCCTACAAAATATCAACTTGCTGATTAAATAAATTTATGTAAAGAAAGCATGCTAAGAAATGTAAAGGACTCCTAAAAAAAAGTTAGTGATGAAAATTTTCAATTTCATGGCAATGAGTGCGCCTGCTGCTTTGGGTTTTGGTTCGTGAATGAGCGAAGGCGAGTACGACGTGAACGACACATACGTAGCTATATACACGCATGCCAATACGCGGCGAGGGATGTGCAGCGTGTAAATGTGCCGTGGCGTTCTTTGTACCACTGGAGCGTTCTCGTTCAGTGTAGTAGCACACTTTTAGGCATTGTAGCGTGGTGCCAGAGTGGAATTATAGGGTCGTGTGTGTGCGTTCAAAATCGGAAAAGTGTAAAGTGTAAAGTGTACCGCAGAAGAAAGACAGTGAAGTGAACGCGGTGGCATGTAAAAAGCATGAACGAGTGTAGAGCCAGAGTATTAGCGTAGTCGCAAGAGCGTAAAAGAGAATAAAGAAAGCTAATAAAACGTGATAGAAACGGTGCAGGTGGAAAACAACGAAGGGAGGGCAGTAAGTGATTTGTTTTTTTTCTTCTTCTTCAATAAATAGTGCATTAAAATAAAATAGCAAAATGTAAACTACGAGAAAAATGCCAACAGAAAAATTTATAACTGTTAAAAAATTTAGCAAATTCTTTTGTTAGCTCACAACAACAATCAAGTGTAGTAGTCATAGTTGAGAAGAGGGTGTGTGCAAAAATATACGGACTACAAGTCAACGAGTCAAATTTTTGAATGTGCCAGTGCTACGGCTACTACTACACACGTACATACATACATACTTACATACTTATATGCATAAATATAATGAATATGCAACCAAGCAACTAATCAACTAACTAACCAACCAATCGTTAACCAAGAGTCAAATCAATCCTGCATTGTTAAATGTTGTTAATTTCCTCAACAACGATTTTCGACCAAATGCAATTTATTCGGTGTTAATATTTCATCTAATTGTGGTTTGCAGTTCGCGTTTCGCTTTTCATCAAATAAAGCCGTATGTAATGCAACGTATATCAAGGATGAAGTATTCAAATGTGTGCCACAAAATGCAGGCAATCATTTCAACAAAGCAGCTCAAGCAACAGCACTCAATACGACAACTCTCTGGAGCGACCACCACCCACTCGACCTCGTCGCCCACACCCATTTTTACTTCGTCCAATTCCGGCAATTTGTGATCGAAAACTCTGCTGTTTGGAAAAATGAGGAAAAAGTAAGATTTACATGCCTATGCTAGAAAAAGAACTGCATAAAGTAATGACTAAAAGTCCGAAGATTTACATATAAGTCCCCGAACAAAAGTAATCAATGCTCCTGTGCTATTCTTCACCATTTTGTTATTTTTTGAAAATAATTTTTTGATTTCATAGCCTCTAACCTTGTGTCCGAATATGACGTTGTAGTAGTCGGCTTAAATTCGTCTTCATTCATTTCGGTTCTAATGTTTGCATGGGTTGTGTTGTGGAGCAAACCGCAACATTTTGTTATGTCACACCCGGATGTGTGAGGTTAGTGCTTTCAAACAAATATTTCACTTGCGTGATTGCACAAATACAAATATATTGACACAGAAGGAATTATACCATGACACATAGCTGCAATTTTAGGCTTTCGAAATAGATAGACATTCGATTTCTTTAATTATAGACATATCTATGTGCATATTGGCTTCATTGTCTACCTTAGAATTTTCTTTTCTCATGATTAAAGTTTTAATTATGTATGTATATTTATATGTCTGAACCCTTTTCTCTGTTAATTTCGATATAGAACCATTGTGGATTGCATGTTCCTTGACAATATATTACGTTAGAGTTTGTTATACTTTTATTCATTTAATTTTTCCATTTAATAGAGAGGTTACGAATTAAAACTGAGGGACTTACAGACGGATAACTGACGGATCCAGTATAAAGCAGCAGCATCTCAACCAAGAGCTTTGTACAACTCTAGCTGTTAAATTTGTTACCATGAAATTATTCTATTTACTGGCCTGAATACCACTGATAGATATATGTGTATTAATATACAATTCATATAATTCATTTAGTACTCTAATCCTATCTCATTTCTTAATTCAGATTTAATTGGCTTTTGAACAGCTGTTTAAACAACTCTTTCGTAATATGACACTTGACATCCTGATTTGGCCATTAGCCGTTATATGCATAAATAAGTACATATATCGACATAAACGCATGTGTGTATATATTCGAAGAATTAAATTAAAAATTTTTATAAACAGTTTTTTTTTAACCAAATCTTAGAAATATTTTGTTTATACAAATTTAATTGAATCTGAATTCAGTAGCGAATGCTTAATGAATTTTACAAAAGTTTAGTTTTCTAACCAAATCTAAACTGATAAATGTCAACTTTATTATAGTTATAGAGCATTTTTAAAATGTAATTAAAAAGATTACCACGTGTGCGCGTAAATAAACTGATTCGAAATTATTCCTAATTTGCATTATACAAATTCCTTGTAGATCACTGTATCAACAACTATAGCGAATTCGAAAATTACTCGTTGGAGAAAGTCTGGTTGACGTTCACCGCAACGAGTATGAAGAAATAACAGCATAAAAAAGAACACGTAAAAACGAATTTGCGAATTTTCAGAACTGTCAAATACTGTGTCACTTGGTCGAAAAGAAAAATCTTAATGTGCTAGTTTTTCCACTCAATTTGGTAAAAGAAAAATAAATACCCTATCATATTGAAAGAAATTATATTCAAGTGAGTGCTATTGGTTCTACCAAACAATTTATGTAGCATACTGTGAAAAAATTCTTAAAGCGTGAAGCAAATATCGTTGAATGCATGTCGGTATGTCGATTTATACAGGTGTGTGTACGTGGCGTGCTGTGACCGCGTACTGTTATGTCAATAATTACAAAAAAAAAGAATTGTGAGCATAGTATTATTACAATGAGCTACATATACTTGGTGAAATGACCAATTGGTGCCTCGTACGTACCATATATAACTACAATTTCCATGTTTCGATAAATTTTTTGTGAATTTGTTTGAATAAGGGCTTAGAATATTAACGTATTTTATTTCATTGCTTTCCAAAATCTAATTGATTTTTTAAATTGATTTTTTTTTTACATTTTGACTAGGGTGTTTGGCCTGTTGTCATACTCCATGCAAGTGTATGTAAGTTTTTGCATAGCTAAACGTACGTATACGTATGGATATATATATAACGGAACTTCTCCAAGGAGCCGGTTAGTTGGTACTTGAACAACTAACGCAACATAACTTAAATAATAAAGCACCAAATGGCAATTAGGGCGATAAAGCACGAATTTGCATTTGCTTGAAGTTCCTGCAGTACAGACAGTGACTGAGGCTTCGTTGTACATTATCGCATGTGTTCTTTTATGTACCCTGTTTGTTTTGTTTTTGTGGTCTAAAATAGAGGAAGGGCCATAAGGGCAATGACTTTATGGCCAACGAAAGAAAATTTAATGTTTTTGAAATTTCTAAACAAAATATGAATGCCTTGTAAATGACAATATTTTATGCACTTAAATATTTTATATCATTAAATTCATAAACATAAACTTTATAAAAAAAAACATTAATTATTGGTTCCTATCTGAGTGGCTGTGTCATATGTATATTGTTTGTATTTTTCTTTGGTGCCATTCACTTAAAATGCCTATGCATATTTAAATCGCCAACATTTTCCAATTAAAATATTGGTGTTTTGACAAAACTTCAATTGGTTCTCATTACTCAGCTGTTTTTTTTTTTTTTTTGTTTATTAGCAAAGTCTAAACACTTCGAATTCATGGAAGGTAATAGTAGGTTTTTTTCGGAATTGTAAATGTTGAAATATAACGAAAATATATTATTACATATAAGTCAACGTTGACAAACAATACTCATTTGTATATGATTTTATTATGGTTATGGTGATCATAACAATGCAAAATAAACAATTTTTTTAACAGTAATTTGAGAAACGCTTTTTCGGTCTGTGGGTTATTTATACAACTTGAATCTTATTTAAATGAAATTTCCAATTTTGAAATACGATTCTTGTGGAGCCCAATCATTTATTATTTTATTAACATTATGAAGTAATAACAGGAAAGAGTGACCTATATGTATACATCGGTAGCAACATACTTTTGTTCTCTACAGAGAGAGAGTAAGTAAACAAACCCAGACTTCAATAAATTTATCGCCTATTGCCATATCAAGATGGCCTTTCAGAGTACAACTTATTTTTAATAAAACATATTTGAGAGTCAGTTATTTATGTATATTCATTCCTTCAATTTTGACCAATTGTGCAGAAGCATTATACCAGGGGTGCTCACGCCATAGTTCGCTTGGCTCCCAACGACATCACGGTGGCACCGTTTGTTTCGCGGTAGTTCGCTCGAAAGTAACGGTATTAAAATCTGTGGTCATTTATTCACAGCTGGCTAACATTTGGTTTGCTTTATTGCGTGTCATCAATTTGTTGTTAGTTCAGTAGAAATATAGTCCAAGTTTTTTTTATTTAATTTAATTTAATTTTTTTTTTTTGTCTTTCCTAGAACTATGTTATGAATTTTTTTGGCCGTGTATTATATAAGTTCCTTGTTAAAAATATGTTGCACAGTAGTGAACTGGGTATTGTACCAAAAGGAATTATCAAACCTAATAAAAACAAAATATTTTCCATTAATTGTTAGTGATTGTCTTGAGTGATTTTGATTGTTTTGAAGAATTATATTTATATCTTTTTGAATACGGGTAAATCAAATTAGGCATAATAGTGTTATAATTACAGACATTGTTGGATTATTATTATTATCATTATTTTTTTTAAGGGATAAATAGGTAAAATTCGCTTAGTGACGTTCAAGAAACTTTCGAAATATGCGAGCGGGAACGATGTTATTTGTGTTATTTTGTGCACAGCAGCAGCACTTTTATGTACTTTAGCATATACTTTATGTACAGATTTGAATTAAACCTTTTTTTTCCTTTACTTTTCTTTAATTTCAGGTGCTTTCCCAATAGATTTGAACGTAGTAACCAGAATGCAATAATTTCAAGTGGAAACGTGTGCGGCGTAGTGTCTTTAAAAATATAAATCGAGAAACCACAAGAGATTTCTACCACGTGTACCCACTCACGAGTGCTGCAGTATACATCACTGCTATAGATTTGGGTGAAAATAATATAAAGGTAACAATTTACAAGCGTTCGTAGTATTGAATGTGCAAACACTCGAAAGTTCAAGCCAAACAACGAGTAGTGTCAGATAAGTTGCAGTGCAACGACTAAGTCAAGATATTTTCGGTTAGTTTCGATTTCAATAGGAAGATAGGGAGATAGATAAAAATTATACGAGTTGTGAAAAAATTAGTAATAATTTATAAGCGACTTTACTGCCAAAACGTCGACGAAAAATACAACAACAAAATCACCAGCAATTATTGCTTCTTCAGGGCCGACATCAGGTGGTCGCCGATCGAGTAAAGTGGTAACAGTTGCAGGGGCGGCAGCATTATCTGCTGCTAAAACAGCGGCAACGACGACAACAACGGCGATTCCATCGTCATTAGGTGGTGGTGCAGGCACTGGTGGTGCAAGTGGTGGTGGCGGCGGCGGCATTACACATAGTCGCAGTGGACGACGCAGCCATAGCAGCACTATACCGCAACAACAGTTAAAGCATCAGCAGCAGCAGCAGCAGCAGAAGCACACTATTAGCAACACCAGAAGCGGCCACAATATTAAGGCTAGTGCGAGCCGCAATAGCAACATTCGCAGTTCTTCGTCCAATAGCACAATGGCATCGTCCAATCACCGCGGTGGCGGAGTTGGTGGCGGTGTTGGCGGCAGTTCGGGTCTGCAAATTGGCTCGGCGTGGTTTCAACGCAAAATCAATTTACGACCACAGCATCGAGGTGTTCATTTAGTCACAGAAGAGATACTCCGACAGATGCCCGAATTAGGGCAGTTTTCAGTGGGATTGTGTCACGTGCAAAGTAAGTAAATTTTCACTCATTAATTATTCAAAGTAAAACTGGTAAAAGAAAAATTGTGAAAAATTTGTTCTAAGTGTGTAAGAATAGTTTTTTCTGCCCATCAGCAAATATATATGTACATAAGTTATTAAGAATATTGCAATGAACTTCTTTGCCAGTACTGGCTATAAAACTAAGCATCTTTTTAGAACGTTTTTTAAAAACGCTGTTTTTCTTAAAGCAAAGATATTAGAAATTAAATCCTTTTGCATGTATTTTGTACGTTATATATTCATTTATAATAAAACAGTATAATTGCTATAATTTTTTTCTGAATTTAAATCTTAACCGAAAATGAATGAATGGAGTCAAAAATTCAACGGACAAAACTAAAGCACGCCCTTTATATTTTTTAAAGATATTCGTACACTTTATGAGACCACTCCCAAATGCATTTTAACAAAGTTTCGCAAAAATTTTGGATGTTGGGAGTCTCGCATTGTAACAGGATTTAAATATTAAAAATGGCCAGAAACAGGTAATAATCAGGGTTAAAAACTCAATAATGAATTATTGGAAAAGTGGTTTATCTTGACATAAAATTAGTGCAAAATATTTCAGCAACAGATAACGGCTTATAAGAAAATTTCAACAAATATGAATCAACTCACTAATCTGACAAACGTGCTAACAGTAGGAAGACGCCGAAACCTCGACAGGATGGCTTTTTTCACCAAACAACGCCTAGATAATTCAGTGATTTCTTCCGGGCAAATAAAGACACAAATTCATGTTTGGCGGTTAATGAATGAACATTTGGTAGAACACCTATTGAATCACGGTTGTTAAAGCAAAAATTTACTAAAGCTCACAAGTATTATTACAACTACGAAATACGGTGGTGGGAAAAATTGGTCTGACTTTTTTCTGGACAAAAGCCCGCACCAATTTACAGAATAATATAAATTATAGACCACCAGTACGCATACGCATACACCGACATTACTTAAAATTAAAGATTATGCCATTTATATGGAGGTACTAGCGGGATCACTTATGTAAAATATCTCCAACCATAGTGAAACCTGCTTGCACCGTAATATAATGGTGTTTAAAAATGTTCGGCTCATTCCCCTGATCTCAACCAAAAATTTTGTTTGAGTTTTTTTTTTTTAGAAAGTTTTTTTTTTCTTGAAAGTTTTTTTTTTTTTTTTGAAAGTTTTTTTTTTTTTTTTTTTATTTTTTTTTTTTTTTTTTTAATTTTTTTTTTTTTTTTTGAAAGTTTTTTTTGAAGTTTTTTTTTTTAAGTTTTTTTTTTTTTTAAGTTTTTTTTTTTGAAAGTTTTTTTTTTTTTTTTTGAATACTTTTAGGATATCGTTAATATGAAAATTAGGAAAAACTGAATAATTAGGATGGAGGTTTGAAGGAAAAACGCATTATAGGCAAATCGCAAAATGTTATTTATCGTTTAATGTATTCAATACCTTAAAGGTGTGCTGCAATTATTCAAAATAACAGATTTATACAAAATATTAGCAAAGAAACGTATTTGTTGAAACCAATATGGGGGTGCTTTAGTTTTGTTCATTGAATTTTTTTACTACTATCATTAATTATCGTTCATGCTTTTAAATTCAGAAGAAAATAATAACGAATACGTTGTTTTATTATTAATGAATAAATAATACATGCAAAAATATTTCATTTCTGATTTCTTTGCATTAAGAAAAATAGCGATTTCAAAAAACGTGTTAGGAGGTGCTTTAGATTTGGCTAATAGTGTATCTCAACTTTGCAATAACGCATTTTTCGTTTTATGGTGGCGGGTTTTCTTAAAAGCTAAAATCGACTTTATTGATTTGTTGGCGTTAAAGTATTTACTAAACTACTAGTTCTCACTTACAAGGAAGAACCGTCAAAAAATCTTAGTAAATGTAAACAAAGGCTTCATTCATACCCATGTATTATATCAAACTGGCTCCAAAAAAATAACAATAAAATTGTAATATCTGATACTATCATTCTTGACTGCAACCATATGTTTTCGAGATGCACAATGCTTGCAGATACTCCAGCATATAATATAACTCTC
Organism: Bactrocera minax; assembly: GCA_021498325.1. Classification (NCBI taxonomy): domain Eukaryota; kingdom Metazoa; phylum Arthropoda; class Insecta; order Diptera; family Tephritidae; genus Bactrocera; species Bactrocera minax. Next base: position 1,847,923 of record JAKEEE010000046.1, on the reverse strand, counting down.
TCTTCGAACTGCCCTATTGTATTAAATTTGTCTTTAGTGGTATGTAATCTTTAGACATTGTCAAACGCCAATTTGTGGGAAATAACAACCGTGGTTCAATTAACACGTTAGTGAATTTTCAGCCTTTTGAACACACCCAGTTTATACATGTTCATTGTTTTGTGTTAATGAAAAAATCCGAATGTTTTTATATTATGAACTATTTATCACACATGACACCAAGGGTATGAAATTTGAACTGCTGGCGTCACATACATACCTATTACCTCCTCAATTTTGGACACAGCTGACAGCGAGCGAGCGAGCGAGCGAGCTTTCCAATCATCAAGGAATCATGTTCAATTGTATGCAAAATATAATTTCAACCAATCTGTCCGTACATATTATTCACTATACTTTTTGTGTTTTTTATATATTATTAATTATTAATCGATTGCGATTGTTTCGGTGTTGAGGTATTTGTACACATTTATCCCTAAATTCATACCTCGATATACTATTTAGATATATTTTTGTATTGTTGCGACTGAAAGTGCTTATATGTACGTATTTTTTGCTCATTACACTTGCTCCCCAACTCATTCCAGCACCATTTGTCCTGATTCGGTCGCGGCAGTGAATGAAATTGAGGTTTTCATATATTGTCTATCATCATCCTGTGCCCTTCGTGTTGCTTCGATATTATTTCAAGTTCTGCCTTCTCACCCCGCCATCTGCAACATATGTATAAGGGATTGTTATTGCTGCTGTTGCTCAGCCCTTTTTAATTTGCTCTTTAATTCTACCGACTAAACAAAAATTGAGGCCAACCATGTTTATGGGTTGTGCTGTGCTGCGGTGGAGAGAAGTGTGGCACAACTCTTGGTATAAGAGATAAAGGCATATGGCAAGGCCTTTTCAAATGTTTTTTATGTATTAACTTTTCGATTTGCTTTCATATAAATTTTTGCTTTGTTTTATTCTCTTTTTGCATTGTTATTTCTAGTATTATTAAATTCAGACTCAACATTTTACACAAGAATATTTTATATTATTTTTCAACTAAAGGGTATTTGTAAGACACTGATTTCAAATAAATATAGTGATATCTATCTAAGCAATGTTTTCCTTTTTTATAACTATAATATTTGTGAAAATTATACTCGATATAACTGGGCTATAAAAATGTTCATATATACATACATATACATGTGCTCATTAGTTATCCCCGTAACTGTTAAATCAAGTCTAAAAAAATCATAAATCTGTTTAAATTTAATCGTTTTCATTTAATCGTTAATAATTTGAAAAATAACGAAATTTAATAACTAAATAAAATATGATTATAATAGTCGCCTTCGATTCGTCACTCGTCAGCTCATTAAGTGTGTATTCTGCTTTCTTGTAAACAGTTTTAAGTGCAAACATAGCAATTATCCAGTTCAATTCAATTCAAGAGAGTATATGGCGTATGAGTATAAGAGGTATTTAATCGTTGTTTGTTCGGTCCCATATACAAGTGATTATTAGAAATGAAACGGGGAAATTCTCAGCTTTCTATTGTTTTTCACTAAGTTTAGCATATTTTCTACACTACAAGTTAGGTGTACGTATATTTTTGAATGGTTTAGAAGTATAGAAATTAAATTTAATAAAAAAAATTAGATTATAAATCAAATAAAACCTTCGAAATGGCAATTACTCTACCAGAGAGACTGAAAAGTTCTTATCGTTTTAAATATATTTTGTTAAATTTCGATTTTACTATTCACCATATTTATGCATTCCAACTTTTCGATATCTTTTGTCTCTTCCTTCAAACTAGGGCTCAGTCTTGCCGATTACCTCTTCATTGTCGTTAGATTTCTTCCCATTGCAAATTTTTTTTTTGGGAACCATTTCGAAGCAAGCTTGCAATAATTTGTTTTTTTTTTTTTTGAGTTGTAATAGTAGTCATTCGTCCACGCTTTCAAATATAGCCGAGACCGCTCAAGTTCCGGCAATGCTATTCATTATAAACCTATACAGCCATGGTAATTAAATTTCGTCAAATTCATATTTATTTTCTGGACCACCAATTTTCTTTAGGGAATTTTGGTATTCCCCCAGCAGTAGCTATATCCATCAGTGATAGTGGAGGGGACCGTTAATTTCCGAATAATTTTAGTATTTAGTTGTTTAATCAGAAGCAGAGGACGTCTACTTTTGTAAACATTATTGTTTAGAATGCTCTGGATGTTCTTCTCGAAATTTAAGTCTGAAATGCAAGACACTTTATAGCAGTAGTTTTTAAAGATCAGAAAAGTCTTGTAGGCTAAGTGTGCATGTTGATAGGACCTTCGTAGTTAAAATTGTCAGCAGAATTCGATACATCATTATCCAATTTCTCTACATAATTTTGTTTAATCTAAGGTAAAAAATTAAATTGATTAAAAATTCATTTCTCATTATTCATTACATTAAGTTTAATCACATTTTACGATATATGGGGAACCAGGACAAGACATTAACCGATTCCGTTGATTTTTGAAAACGAATCGCATAATGTTAATATTGACCATATGTACGGTATAAAGTTAGAAATAAGGATGAATATCGTCATAGTGGATTAGTTAAGGAAGCTAAGAAGGAGATATACTCTTATTGTTGCTTGAGTAGTCTATTGCAACGTTGAATATATTGATGGTGTTCAAAATGCCGTTATATGCGTTATTCGGGAGGTAGGTGTGGCTGTAATGAAATTTTTTTTTTTTTTTTGCTTACAACGAATTTCAGCTGCAGTCGTAATGGATATTCCACCTAAGTGTGAATACTCCGCCCATAGTCCACATTATTTCTGGTACCAAATTTTACATTTTTGACGTTATGCTTTATTGAGTAATCACTCTTTAAATGCCGTTAGATGCAAGACACAATACCAATACTCTTTAGTACTAAATTTTTCAGTTGTTTATGGTTCCGTTTTAACCGTTAGTTGCAACATGTTGAGAAATAATAAATATAAAAAAAAAACAAGTTATCATAAATGAAAGAAATGAAATTAGTTACAAAATGTCCCAAGTTTGGTGTAATTTGAAATTTAATCGCTTTGCCCTAAACAAATTTGAAATGGTTTTATACCATCAAACGATCAGCAGTTAATATTCAATAAAGAGGTGCCAATAAGAGGCTCGTTCAAAGCTCAATTGCTGAATCCGGAAATGGAGGAAATGGAAGGTAAACTGCGGAGGGGGATGAAAATCAATATTCATATGTCTTGACCTCAATTGAATGTGGTTGAAAAATGCATAGCACTGCTAGCAGTAAAAATGCATCAACGTGTTAACACCATTTGTACTGCAAAATCAGGCACACACGTATATAAACGTGTGTAATCGTGTGCAGGCATACAGTTTGTCAATTAAGTGTTGCCAAATTGAAATGAAATGAAAATTCAGTTTTGGGCTTAGTTTTTAATAACAGAAAAATAAAAAAATAAAAGTTTTCAGTCTTTTTTTTTTCATAATACTGCATATACATAGGTGAATCATCTATCTTAAATCTATTTAGGACACAAAAATTTCAAAATTCAAAACATAAAATTAAAAAAACAACAAAATGTGCATCAACTCAAATACTATGCTGTCAAATAATTTTTTGCAAAATGCTAACAAGTTCAAAAGCGGGAGCCCCGGCAACCTAACGGAACAACATAACGGAATTTTTGCAGGGAAAACTCACGTTTTTCTTATGAATGGCAAATGGTTCTCATTCTGTGCATTGCACATCACCAATAACTAATTTTTTTAAAATGCTTGGGACGCAAATTGGGAAAAATCTCATTCAGTTGATTTATTTTAACTAACACAATGAATGAATGAAACTAAAAAATTATCTGAAATGCACTCTATTAAACTTAGAACAATTTATAATATAATTAAACGCGCTGAAAAAAAAAAAAGATTACTTAGAATTAAAGCACAAGAGGGGAGGCTGACCATCGAAGCATAATAGGCGCGAATAATCATTAACAATAATCAAGCAATTCTTGAAAAGCAGTGTGCTACGAAACCGACAGAAACGTTCTAAAAACCCATAAATACTTATCGAAAATAACCAGGAAAAAACCTTTGCTTTCTGCACTGAATATTAAAAGGCATACACACTTTTCGACTGCCCATATGAATAGGCCCATCCAGAGTACCAGAGTACTGCGATGACATTATAGTTTGTGACGAAACTAAAATTATGATGTACTGTAACGTTGAACCAAACAAGGTTTGAAAAAAAACCAATACAGCTCTACAACAAAAGAATATAATGCCTACAGTAAAGTTTGGCAAACTTTCTGTTATGGTTTGGAGCCCTATCTCTTCTAAAGGCTTTTGGGCGCTGCGTATTTTCAATGATGTAATGGCGAAGGAGTGTTTTATAGGCATTTTAAAAAATGAATTGAGCAGAAGCGATCCCAGTGTCTTGGGAAAACTTAAATACAAGCTGTATTAGGACAGGGACCCTATACACAAACCTTTGTTGTGCAAGATCAGGATCTTATACGCTTGCAGTAAAGTTATCGACATGCCTACACAGAGCCCTAACTTAAAACCCGTTCAAAATTCGTAGGTGTTTTTGAAAAAAAGAGCAGGTAAAAGAAGCTCAACAAACAAATCCGCTTTAATCAATGCTATTCAAGAGGAGTGGAATAGTGTACCTCTAGTTTATAGCCTCTAAAACTTAATTCACTCAATGACATGTCGTTGACGTGATTGCATCAATGCCTAGGGCTGATATACTAAATATTAAGTTGAAATTAACTATTTGTACATAGGTAAAGTTTTATTTAAGAAAGATGTTTGAATGTTGCAAAGAAATTAATTGAAAGCACAACATTTGAGTTAATTTTGTACATTTTGTTGTTTTTATGTTCATGTTTTGACTTTTGAAATTTTTGTGCTCTAAATAGATTTAAGTAACATTCACCTATAGTATTATAAAAAAAAAGAAACTGAAAACATATATTTCTCTTATTATAAACTAAGCCTAAAACTGAATTTTCGAGTTGTTTTTTCATTTTGTAAACAATTAATTGACAAACTAACTAAGTACATACCTACATACATATGTGAGCGCGTTTAATGATGTGAACAAAGTGTGTACATTAAAGCCATTGAAAGTCATTATTCCGTCTCTTGTTATGCACTTTTGCTCATACAGAGAGAAATTTTTACTTGTACCCTAACATATATATATATATATATATATATATATATAGATGTGTGTGTATATATATATGTAAAAGCTAGTTTAAAATTTTTTATTTTTTTTTTTTATTTTTCACTTTGTGCTGAATTTCATGTTTGAACACTTCCTCATGTATTTTTGCGCACCACAGCCTCATCTGCATATGTATATGTGTATATACATACATACGTATAGACATATGTATATAAATATAATTTTATAAGCCTCACAGCGAAATTATTTGACTAGAAATTTCAGTGAATTCGTACCGGTTAACTATTGACCAGTTCATTGCCTATATAAAAGGGAGTTTGGGCGCTCTATGTTCTGTCTGTCTATGTCTGTAGTGGTTATTGTTTAGGATTGCGTTTAGTTCTATTTATCAACACCATCTAACTAACGAAAGGTCCAGAAAACAAGCCCTTTAGAGCAGTTGACCAAAGGGCGATGTGATTTAGATGAGTTGTTTGAGGGGTAGCTCCTAAGTCCTATGAAGTCGTTGCATACAGGTTGCGGTATTCTAACTATCCTCTTAGAAATCTTTGCATTGTTAGAACACGTTTTCGCTTCTTTATCTGCATTTGGAGTACACCTGAGATTTCCTTAAACAGCAAAGTCTCAAATTCTTCAATTATTCATTCTGAAAAGTGAACCTACGCAAACTAGTAAGTAGTGCACCCACTGCAAGCAAACCATTGGGATGTAGTTGGTTTCCCATGTGGCTGTGATGTTTGTATAGTGAGTATACAAATACGATCAATGGACTCATTCAGCCTATCACTTGTCTATTTCATTATCCACCGACTGCTCACCTCCTTCACTCCCCATCTGTCTGTGCATGATGCCTTTTTCCTGTTTCTATTACATTTATTTATTTCACTACGAATATACTAACGAAGGTGATTTAATTTGGGTCATATTGCAACATTTACATCGCAGCACTTTGCTGTTGCAGAAACATGTCCACAGCGCTCACTAACCTAATCTGGTAGGATATCTGCGGTTGTAAAGCCAGAAAGAGCATTACTTCATTGCAAAACTGCACTGGTGGTATAAAAGATCTTCCATTAGATCAAACTTGCATATACTTAATATATACATAAGTATGTATATTTGTTTTCTAGAAAAATTCACATCACCATTCTCAAAAGAATTTACAAAAAACTAGAAAGGAGGATCTCTGGTTTATAGTTATATTGCACAGAGGCCATGTGCGATTAAATAGAGTCAGGATTATTGAAATTATTTAGATCAATAAAACTTACGAAATGCTATATTTGAATATTTTCTTTTAATAAGGAAAAAAACTCAGCTCATTTAATATTTATTAAGGGGTTATAGGCCAGTCCAGGAGCTCTAAAACGGATCTACTTTGTCAATTTATTCTAGGAGAATGAAAATGTATCGAAATTCTCTCTTTTAGGTTTTATTAAACATGCATTTGAGTGTATAAACATTTTATATATTGACACTTTGTTACAAAACGGCTGCTGCTGGGCCAATCTTCGGAATCATCTTTTTCAAGAGGTTGATTTTGTGATTCTCGCCAGTAAAGGAAGTATGTTTTTTTTTTAGCTTTACATACATTTTTCTCACAATGGCGGACTTGTAAAAAACAAGTTCAATTATTGAAACAAAAAATTTGTAAATTGTAAATTGTTTATTATAAAAGTTACTTGCAATAGCAAAAAAGAAACTCGTACGAAGTTTCTAGATAATGTTACTGTGAAGCTAATTTCAAGTGAATTCGTGCGATAGTCTTCGAGTACAATCGTCCGATTTGAAAAATGTTTCGAAACTACAACTGATTGAACAGGTGAAAACATTTTTCTTTCACTCCTACACCAATTGAATAATGCCTTTAGGACCCTAAAGTGTACTTTAGCAAAGGGAAAAAATTATAGACTGAAAATCTTAGACTGGTCCAACGCCTTAAATCTATTGAAATACGGGGTCATACATATTTTTGAAAAAAGATTGCAATTTTTTAATTGTGATTCCCTGTGCCAATTTTGATGGTTCGATGCCGTCCATCTGCGTTACCAATCTAATCAGCGTGCCGAGGAACACGTGTACCAAGTATAATCGAGATATCACGATTTTTATTCAAGTTATCGCTTGAATATATATAACGCTATATATATGCACTATATTCTATGTATAACACTAAATCTTATCACGATCAGGGTTAGGTGTAACAAAAGCTATTAGGTGAACGATACTATTATACACTATGCAACATGTTTCGATGTGCATGTACATTTGCTCGCGTTGTAGTGCGCCCTTTAGATTTTATGTCATAACTGACAACCTGTAAATAGACAATTACTTTGTAAAGTCACCACTAATGTGTTTATGAATCTGGAAAATGCCATTTTAAAGAATAATGAATTATGTATTGCTACACATATTTATAAAAATGTATACACATAGCAAACAATGGCAACAACACTGCACGACACCCGACGAGAATATAGAGGGATGAAGGAATGTCGCTGCAGTGTTGGGCTTTCTGAAAGTGCATAAGCTGGAAGATGTATTGTGAGGTAGCAAGCAAGACAACGAAAACTTATACATATGTACATATGCATTCTTGTGCATATTTAATTTGTAAATGTGTTAATGACTGTAATATTATAATAAGATATGTTCATAATTTATAATATTGACCGTTAAATAAAAAAATATGTCAAGTCGTTACTGTCACGATTTGCGGTTCATTTGAGATTTGTTAAAGACAATGCCCAAAATCGAAGAACAGATTTTTAAATTCATTTTATGAATCTCCCAATGGATTCTGAATCCTAAATCTAAATCAGCTCATAGACACGAGCGTAGATTGCTAGTCACAAGACCAAATCAATATCCGCCAAAGAAGAAGAAAAGTTATAGAAATTGTTTATATTTTGTTTTTGAAGCTATAGTTCCTAGGAACAAAAAAAAATTAGTTGGCAGTCGGAGATTATTAGAAGGCAGAGGAGTAACTTAGAAAACTTTCAGGAAATTACACCTCGGACAGCGGTAGGATGATTCTTGATATCTCCCGAAAAACACCCACATGAAGAAGCTTGTTAATTCTGTGTCAAACAACATAGTGAAGTTTCACCCAAGTCTAATATACTATATGATCACTGAAATCATTCCTGCAAGCGCTTGCTTCAACCAGAATCGCCTTCTATGTAGATTACAATGTAATCAATCACAGAGAGGCTACTAACACCTTCATAAGCTTTCTTCCATTGAATGTTATCATGGAAGTCAAAATTCCTAGAGAAATGAGTAGCCTCAGAGTAATTGTGTTGGATACTATTTGTAGTAGGTCCAACTCCTATTTATCCAGCCACTACCCTCGCTTATCAAATGGTCAGCATGTTCACTCATCCGCTTATCAGTAACCCTTCTCTTCTTATGGTCTGACTCTCTTTTAGATCTATACATTTTATAAACACTCCTATTATGCAAGCTCGCCGGTGTTTAGTTGCCGATCTACTGGCCAAGTTGAATTAATTTGTGTGTTCGTCGTGAACTTATTATATTCTTTGGGTTAAATGCATCAGATGCTCAGGTTGTTTAATATTAATAATTATATGAAGGAACTGGAAAATTATATCAGTAGCCGGTTGCCATACATAATGCAAATCTTGGTATACCGTTGCCTATCGACAATAGAGGTGTACGAATTGTTTTGCAGCCCATTTATGCTTGTGAATTCTATTAATTCTTTAGTCGTACGTATGTATTTAGATAGTATAGGAAAAAGGAATTCTATTCGCACTTTAGAGAATTTGCTTTGGCACACCTCCGGTATGTCCATCTCGCCAATGACAACATGTCGTAAACCGCAATAATAATGGCCTCGCAACAACATCACATTTAAATCATAACCGATAGACACAATGCTTACAGTTGACACAAAGTACAACAACCACTTCCATATCTGGTATATTCGTACATGACTATATGAGTAAATGAGTATATACACTCGGATACATATGCATATGTGTATGTCTGTATGTAGGGTGGTGTTTATAAGTATTTCTGTTACTAATGGTGTCAACATTAGTGATGCAAGAAAAAGTCTACAAAAACACTAGTTAATGCGGTTGTTGTCGATTCCTGGCTCACTTGACGTGCCAGTGACGTCCGTCATTGCTCCTCGTCACACAAAACCGTTTAAAATGCCAGTGGGTATAACGAGGACGAGAGTTTGAACCCAGTAAGCAGCTGCTACTACATCGTTCCATTCCATTCATTATTTTCATATTCACGTAAAAATTACGATGCATAGTCGGTTTTTATGTTAGTGAAGGATTTCTATAATAAGCAAATGCCTTGCACATTGCGTAGCGCCCAAAAGCGGCAGGCATGGTTGGATTAAATTCAGTACAATCAAACACGGTCGCGCTTCCTAAGGTTGATAATTGGTAAATGTAAATTATTAATTGAATTTCAAATTCCTTTAAAACTGAATTTGTTCATTACCAGATCTGAATCTATCAGATTATATTCTGAAAAAAGGCTTTAAAGTTAGAAATTTGTAAATAATAGCCGTCACCGATTCAACATTTCTCTTCTCGCTAGTTTGGGCGCTACTTTCTTATCAAAAAATGTACATCTAAATGCAAAAACTTAGTTGAATTCAATAGCAGAGAGTATGCGGATACCTCCTTATATAAGGAGGTATAACATCCTTTTTTTTTAATAATTCCAAGTTTTGCCTTAGAAAATTTGGTCAAATTTTAAATGGCTCAAAAAACAAATTAGTGTTAAAATAACCTAAAAATTTTGTTATGACACAAAAACTTAAATTTTGATAAGTAAGTGGTAAGATTATATTTAGCGTGAAAAAAGTTATTTCTCCACCAATGAAAAAAATCTCAACACAACAATATTCCCTTTGTTCATTTGCGTTTTTTTCTTGTTTGTTTGTTTATTATTATAAAACTGACTTCTAATTTTAATTCAATATTCGTTTTCGTAGTCTCAGTTGTTTATTTTCTGAAATGTCAAATAGTTCAGTGCTTCCAAACAATTGATCAAGTGCTACCCGGATATATGTAATTTTCGAAAAAATTGTTCAGTGCTTTTAAGCAATTTGAACAGTTGGTATATGTGTTCGATTCGGTACTCACTACGGCTTAACGAATCGCCGTATTTTATACCAATTCTTTTGAGTATACAATATTTGGTTCGATATTGTAAGAAAACATTTTTTCGATATTTCGACGATGCAAAAGCAGTTTTGAAAAAAAAAAAATTAATTTTAGTGTGGAGCGGTGTATGATGAAGTGGTGTATGAAGAAACGGCTGGAGTTTGAATTCAGTACCAAATACATACAGCTGAATCATACTGCGGAGATATAATGGGGGCTTCTTTGAATTGTTTTAAAACCATTTATAGCCCTGGGATAATACGAATTTGCCAACCAAATTTCTTACAGATCGATTGTGTTCTTTGGAGTTTTTCTCAGCTCGGCTAGAATAATGAAGCACTGAGATATATTTGAAAAATTAGTTTGAAAACAGGAATAGAAAAAAGCTCTTACTATTGCTAATTCCTTTAGGCGAAAATTATTTGATAGTCTTCCAATTACTGACGGAGTATACGCACTCTTATTTTATTTCTCTGAACTTTTTATACTGTAAGAAAAACTGCGTAGGGTTGAGGGACATAAGTTAATATAGAAGGCGATGATCGTCTTAATTATAAGCAGTTTGTGTTCATAGCAGTAATTAATTATTAGAGTTGTCTTGTGTTCTGTTTTATTGATACCAAGTATTTATGGAGTGTATGAAACAATTGCATTTTCTGCTGCCTTCCATTATATTGGGTTGTTCGGAAAGTCATTTCGTTTGTTTTGGGGAACATGAAAGACAGTTTTCGTATAATGCCTTTCAAATGGCCATAAACAGTTGAATTCGACAAATTTAACCTCTCACCGATCTCTCGTGTGGTGATTCGCGGATTTGCATCAACTAATGCCTTTATCGCATCGACCGGCCTTCCAGACCGTGGTGCATCTTCGACATCAAAATTGCCGGATCGAAATTTTGCAAACCAGTTCTGGCACTGGCGTACTGTTAACACGCCTTCTCCATACACATCCGTCAATTTTTTTCTCGCTTGGACAGCATTTTTACCTTTTCTGAAGTTAAAAAGTAAAATATGACGAAAATGCTGCTTATTGCTCTCCATATTTAAAAAGGCACCAACCAAAAACTACTGGGTAGAATTAATAGAACTTTTTCACACGCAAGCCTTGCAATATCAGCTCTCATGACATATAATGGTTATGGGGCTTAAGTGTGAAGTTAGTTTCGAAAAAACGTAATTAAGTCCTCTGGCGGGAAAAAACGAAATGACTTTCCGAACAACCCAATATAATTGAAAATTCATTATTTTGCTAAGAAAATCTCCTTTTTATTATACTGTAATAGTGTTCCTAAAAAAAATTAGCCTAGGTCTTTATCTATTTCGCTTATTATACTGCTCTAAATCTTTCTATGAATCTATGGAATCGATACTTTGGTTTATGGGACTTCCTTTGTTGAGTTTCAATGTCGTTTGTCGGCTGTCACATTTACAAACGCATTAGCATATAATGTATTTAACTATTTACGAGGACATATGTACAAACAAATCCACACATTACATATGTATATATGTAACTGCATGCATTTATGTACGTGGATATGTGAGCAGGAGAAGGAGCTGTGTTTATGTGCAACTGAATCAATTTGCAAATGTCGTACGAATTTGAATATATTAGTAATTTCATTTGGGTATTCCATTTTAATTTGTAATACGTTTAATGTCAGTGTAACAAGTATGAGGTTGACAATTACATAATCGTTTCTATCGCACATAGAACGCTGTAATAAATACATACATACATACATGTTTATAAATACTATCAATTATGCGACGAGGAAATGATGTTGCGTGGCAAAAAGAATCTATACACACATTACAATGTTCATGTACCTCGGTGAATTAGGTAAAGTCGATCTATATGCGCATCTGCTGCCCTTTTAAAGATCGTATCTACTAATATTCTTATATATAAATATAGTATATATAAGAATATATATACTATATTCTTATTAATAACTTAATAGTAATAAATTAGATATTCCTACGAAACAAAGTGAACTTTGCTTCGGATAATTAGGTATCACGCAGGATATAGTAGTATATCTCTAATCATCGTTGACTGCATGGAAACAAAATTATGTTACAAACAAATTACTATAATTTTGTACGAAAAAATCTTGAAATCGGTCCATTCAATTTAACGAAACGAACTGTTAAATTTCCAGAGGAATTTCAAACGAAACTTTCTTCTTTCGTTCGTGACGCCACGAAGTAGTGTTTTTTCTTTCAATAGCATAAAAAATATGTTTTCGAATAGAAAATTGTCAAAACACAATTAGGAAAACGATGCCAAAGAAAAACATAAACATTATTTTTTTTGACTAATTTCATGGCAATTTTTCAGATATATTTTTATTGTTTCAAATATATTTTTATTGTTTCTAATATATTTATTTATAATTATTATTATTTTTTGTTATGTACACAGTTCTGACTTTATTTGAGCTGTTATGTTTTCAGTTTGACAAACTTAAGTAGGTATAAAATCTTATTTATCGGATTTATTAATTTTTTTTTAAATCTATTTGATATCCATACCGTCTATCTGGCGTAAGCATACACTTTTTTACACACGTTTATACACACGTTTTTAGAAGGTGACAACCTTGCTTAAAATATTTTTGATCAAATTATTCTTCATTATTAGATATAGCGCTTATTTGATATCTAATTTTTTTACTTAGTGAACTAATTTTAATTTTTCACATAGATGGCAACTCTGTCAAAAATACTCAAATTACACAAGAACTTTTTCTCTCTTGATTTGCTCATACGCTATCCTTTTAATTAATTATAAATAAAGTCATAGTAATAGTCAATAAAGTATTTCCATCATTTTACAATCTTGAGTGCTTCTGGTATATGACCGTATTTGTATTGCATGTTATAAATCTATTCATTGCTAATATTATCTGTGTTAGATTGGAACAATTAACTGCTAAAAATACAATAGACTGACATAATCAAATAGAACCTGCCTCTTCGATTCGATTTATCAAAAGATTGTTTCAGAGTACTGAATCGAACAAGCAACTGGTAAAAATACAATAAATTAGCATAATCGAATAGAGATAGAACCTAGTGAGCATATAAGAGGCAAATCGAAGCCCACTATTAATTCACGCTTATTAAAAGAATTGGAATTACGTACTTAAGTGCTTCAACTGGTGCGACTCCAACTGGCCCGTCGTCTCTCCCTCCCATTAACTCTTGCTGTGTGTTGTTCTGGTGTCACCACTGTGTCTAAATTGTTACTTCATTGCCTTTGTTATCATCATTGGGTCTTTATAACCCCCCCCTACCTCCTTTGAATACCTACTTATAGTGGACACATGAGGCCAAACATACGTACATACTATTTATATACCATATATAAATATGCGTGCGTACAGTGAGTTCCCTTTATAATGAGTGCTTCGTGCCTCGTGCCCATAGTTCGCTTCTTGGCCCACCTTGAATTTGTAAAGCACATAATTTAATTTAGTCGCCATTATCTACTTCACATTTTAAAGTCATCACATTCCATTGTTAATTTGTTATTTGTTTCTGTTTCTGCTCAAACATTATCTACATACAAACACACATACGTATATTCTTTTTATTCTCTTTTGTTTGACCAAAAGTGAAAAAATGTGGAAATTCTTTTTTTGTTGTTTTCGTTGTTTTCGTTGTTTTATTTTGCTGGTTGCTTCCGTTATTTCTTTCATATTTATAAAGTAAATAAAAAGAAAATGGAAGCTGCTATGTTTGCTGTGGTATATCGCTTGTGCATGTGTGTGTATGTGAATATTTGTTTGTTGTTTGGGTGTGTAAGCGTGACTTGGTTTAGTTACCTTGCTAATGTCCTTTGGCGTTGTTGGTACACCTGTTAATAGTGGCTATAACGGTTGTTTAGTTGCTTATGCTATTTCTACTTTTATTTTTCATGCATATTCATTGCTGCAGGTGCACACGCGTATATATGTATGTACATACAACCACATGTATGCATGCAGATATATTTACGTGTAAATTTTCTCCACTTCTGGCAGCGTGTTGCTATTGTTGTTTTCCCATTATAGCTGCTCTTATTCTTATTAATGTTTGTGTTGTTGGTGTTGCTGTTGTCGACAACGACAACGACAACGACAACGACAACGTCAACGTCGGCGTCATCATTGTGTCTCAGTTTTTGCATATTTTCACACAAGTCATTTTATTTCTTTCTTTCATGTTTTATATGCAACCCTATCGACTCGTCGGCCCTGTTACTCTCCCCCGTCCCCTTATATTCGTCACACTCGCTCTGCGTGCTTCACCAACATTTACATACTCCATTTCAGCTATTTAGGGAAGATTCATACTGCAGTAGCTTCTTACTGCGGCATGCCGCATAGCCACGCGACTCGCACTCGCACTCGGTGTGTCTGACATTCTTTACGAACTGTGCGTTATAATTAAAGTTTCCACCGTTTAAACAATTAATTGTATAAATTAAAAAGCATTTCAGTATTTGCTTTATGTATGAGTTCATTTATGTAGGTTCATTTAGTAGGAGTGACGTACAACACACTGCTGCAAAGCTGTGTTTCATATTGTTGTTCAACTGCATTCTGGTTGGAATAATAAACACTTTCTTACTATTACGCCCGTGTAAATCGATGTTACAAGCCATTGAATTATTAATTGGCATTTCGAGATTTTAAAGAGATTTTTTTTTTTTTAAAGGAATCTTGATTCGCTTAATATTTGTAGCACAGGATGATGAAAGACGTATTGACGGATTCAAATTACATATATTTTGAAAGGAAGTTCAGTTGAGTTTTCGTTGAATAAATTCTTACTGGCAAAGAGTAAAAAGTGAACACCAACTGTTCATAAGGTAACAGGTAGAGCTGATATCATCCAGGTCGAACTTTCCTACAGCTAACGGTAAAGTCAAAAAATGTAAATAAACAAATTAGGCCATTGAGGTGAGGTGCTTGGGCTATTTTGAATACAGTTTCTCTTTTTATTAAATTGAGTTGTCATCGAGGATAATCCACCGATTACAGTCTTCCAAGAATTGACCTTGACCGTTTGCTTCAAAATGGGCCTCAATCTCGGCGATTACCATTTAATTGTCGCTAAACTTCTTTCCAGCAATCATTATCTTAAGGTCTGAGGATGGAAAGGTGATGGAACACCACTTTCTTTTAATGGGTTCATTGTTCCATGAATTCAACTTCAAAACGTTCCAGTAATAGTTACTGTTTATTGTTTTTTCCTTTTCGATTGATAGAGCAGTCTTTCATCTATTGTCATATATCTACGCAATAATTCGGATTTATTTCGCTTGAATAATTCCAAACACTGTTCAGAATCACCAATTCGTTGTTGCTTCCGGTTGATTGTGAGCTCGCGCGTCACCAATTTCGTACAGAGTTTCCTTATATCCATGTTTTGATCACAAAATAGTTTGTCCTTAATGCACGGAATTCCTTTTTAATATATATTCGAAATATCAAAACCTTGTGTCACTCAAAATTCTATATCTCACGAACTATTGGGTTGTTCGGAAAGTCATTTCGTTTTTTCCCGCCAGAGGACTTAATTACGTTTTTTCGAAACTAACTTCACACTTAAGCCCCATAACCATTATATGTCATGAGAGCTGATATTGCAAGGCTTGTGTGTGAAAAAGTTCTATTAATTCTACCCAGTAGTTTTTGGTTGGTGCCTTTTTAAATATGGAGAGCAATAAGCAGCATTTTCGTCATATTTTACTTTTTAACTTCAGAAAAGGTAAAAATGCTGTCCAAGCGAGAAAAAAATTGACGGATGTGTATGGAGAAGGCGTGTTAACAGTACGCCAGTGCCAGAACTGGTTTGCAAAATTTCGATCCGGCAATTTTGATGTCGAAGATGCACCACGGTCTGGAAGGCCGGTCGAAGCTGACAAAGATGCGATAAAGGCATTAGTTGATGCAAATCGGCGAATCACCACACGAGAGATCGGTGAGAGGTTAAATTTGTCGAATTCAACTGTTTATGGCCATTTGAAAGGCATGGACTTAACCTCGAAGCTCGATGTGTGGGTGCCCCATGTCCTTACCGAGCGAAATTTGTGTCGTCGTGTTGACGCGTGTGATTCGCTCCTCAAACGTCTAGAAAATGATCCATTTTTGAAGCGGATTATTACTGGGGACGAAAAATGGGTTGTATACAACAATGTTAAACGCAAGAGGTCATGGAGCAGAAAAGATGAACCGGCTCAAAGCGTGTCAAAAGCCAACATTCACCAAAAAAAGGTGATGCTCTCCGTTTGGTGGGATGTCAAAGGAATCGTTTTTTTTTTGAGCTTTTGCCGGACAATACAACGATTAATTCAGAAGTCTATTGTCATCAGCTGGACAAATTGAATGATTCACTTAAAGAGAAGAGGCCCGAATTAATCAACAGGAAGGGTGTAGTGTTCCACCAGGATAATGCGAGACCTCACACAAGTTTGGTCACTCGCCAAAAACTTTTACAGCTTGAATGGGACGTACTGCAACATCCACCATATTCTCCAGATCTGGCGCCTTCCGACTACTATTTGTTCCGGTCCCTGCAAAATTTTTTGGATGGCAAAACCTTTACCTCAAATGAAGATGTCAAAAACCACCTGGACGAGTTTTTTGCCAGCAAGGACCAAAACTTTTATGAGAGGGGAATTATGTTACTGCCAGAAAGATGGCAAAAGGTGTTGGACCAGAATGGCCAATATATAATTTAATAAAATATTTATTCATTATACGAAAACTGTCATGTTCATGTTCCCCAAAAAAAACGAAATGACTTTCCGAACAACCCAATATAATTGCCCGAGATTTATAGACACATTTTTTGAAGGTTAAGTCTAACAACAGATCATTTCAGTCCGCGGTTAATGTATAAGCATTTATAATAACTGAAAAATTCAGTACAAATAAAATTTCAACCTCAAAAACATTTTTAACTATATAAATACTTAACATAAGAGAAAGGAAAACGCTTGAAAACTAAATATTCAAATGAAAGAAATTTGTTAAATTGAAAGTCCGTGTCGGAAACAGCGTCTACAACAGGATAGCCCACTGTTTGCAGGGTAATGACGACCATCACTCATATAATTCGTCACTTAGAATCCGAATTCGTCACTTAGAATTCAAAGAAAGCAGTTAATTCCTAAGTGGTCCTATTATAACCTGTACTTTATTGCATGATTCTCGAACAATCTTTATTCGGTTGCTCCAGCTCACGTTTATTTCTGTTTCCGACTTCTGTTTGTTGGTTTGTCGGTCGAAAGACCGCTTGACCGCAAGCGGATTTGATAAAATTTTTGGGTTTTTTTTCCAACCCCAGCTGTCCAATTTGATTTGCATTCTTCCGATTCTGCGTTTTTTAATTTGTGAAGGTGCAAATCCAGCGCAAGTGCTCATGTGGTCCGCTCATCAACTGCCCGTCGTGATGTTCGCTGAGATTTTCCAAGCCCATTTGGTCCCTTCTGTTAAATCCACAATTTTAACCTGTCAGAGTTGTAGTTGTGTTAGAAACTACCATGCAGGGTTTAAAATAGAAAAATCCTGCTCCTGCTTGACGTTTTGATCCATCGATGAATATGTAAATTTCACCGACGGTACTGTTGATAACTATAAGTTTGAGATATTTTCAACGATTTACAAAAAAAAAAAGAAAACGGGGGTGTATTCTAGTGACTTTAAACCTCAAGTCCAGCGATCGTGTAAGAGAAATAAATTGTCAATTCGTTGTAGCTAACCATAAAAATTTATTTCGTTGTGAGGGGAACATTTTTTCGGCTTTCTGTTGTACCCAATTTCAACCCAGGTTTTAACGTCCACTGTTCTCCGAATTTTTTGTTTTACTCTTATAAAACTTTGGTCGGCAAAGGAACATGTCCCAATTTTTTCTACCAAGTAATCCGGTTCTAAGCAATTGCCGCTTTTGTGTGCTTGGATCCATGGCCTCTAGTTTTTCTTGACCTTCAGCTTTTACGATATTTTTATAAGCTTTTAAAAGTTAGGATGGTTGGTTTTAACATAAGTTTTATTTGCAATTCCCACAGCACTTACGTACTATACTTTATTTTATCGTTAAAAGTTTTCTAATTTAGTTTACGAGTCTCTAATGAAATTCTTTCCTTGCATTTCCTTTCTTGTATTGCCGAGTCTAGCCACCATATACTCAATAGAACAAAATCGGTCCTTTTTGTGAGCGTTATAGGAGGATATCTGCCATTTTGCTGCATATCTTAATAATATTATGTGAGAGTATTTATAGTCAGTATGCTAGAACGCTGTCCTTCCTTACTGTTATATTTAATATTAGGAGACATTTCTCAAATAAAAACCAACGTCGATGACTTTCCTTCGATTATTTAATTGGAACGTTGTCTAAAAAGTATGAAATTTGCAAATGCTACATTAAATTATATCCTTCTTTTCATTTCTTACTTTCAGTCCTTCACACATCCGCGAGTTTGGCGTTAAATGAGAGTTGGGATCCAGACGTCAGGTAATATAGGACCATTTATTCCATTATTATTTACATTTAAAACAAATCGATTTCTATATAATTGGCTGACTTAAAATTAAATATAAATATGTAATATTTAGAGACGACATGGAAATGATGTTAAATAAAATAGTTCCCGAAGGTCTACCGTACAGGCACTCGTGCGAAGGACCCGATGATATGGTGGGTAGATTTAAATTGATCAATTGGAATACCATTAATAGTCCTAATAATTGTTTTAATACGTATTTGTTTTGATTTTTTTTTGCAGCCGGCGCACGTGAAAGCCTGCTTCCTCGGTAGCTCATTGACAATCCCCATAACTGATGGTAAATTATCGCTTGGTACATGGCAGGGCGTTTGGCTATGCGAGCATCGCGATCAAGCGGGTTCACGCAAACTGGTTATAACACTGTCTGGGTGTCCGCGTGAGACAGCGCGCAGTCCGCTGTCGCCAGTATCGCCAATCGCTTCGACATCCAGTTAGGGAAGGCCTCGCTCCACCCGTGATAGTCGGTAATCGCGGGGGAGCGACAATAATGACATCATTTCGTCGAGGAAATTAATTTTTAATAGAAATTTAGCTAATACCAAAAGCAGTGCAGCAGCAGCAACAGCAGCAGCAGCAGCAGCTGCAAGCACTACAATTGCAACTACTACTTGTGCGAAAAATACGACTAATTTAACTAATATAACTACGAACACGTTATTAAGTAATAGTAGGAGATTGTTCATGAAAAATCAATTACATTTAAATTTAAATGTAACGGAAACATTGAACTTTGCTAATGATGGTAACGTGAGTGATTCGATGGGAGCAGCGGCGGCAGTAGCAATATCTAAGTTAAAATTGGATGGTGTTAATGTAGAAACCGTCACAACAGTGCCTCAACAACAACAACAACTACAACAACCACACGAACAAAAACAACAAATACAACTACTAGATGCAGAACAACAACAGCAACTTAGAAAAGTATATAGCAAAATCGAAGCAATTGCAGTGGGGCAGTCGTCTCCAGTAACAACAACAGCCACAATTAGAGAAGACGTGGGAACCGTAGCAGCAACAAAACGAGTAGCGACATCGTTATCATCATCACCGTCATTGTTGAATACATCATCAACGGCATTAGCTAAATTTAACCGAATCATCGACAGTACAATGCCGGCCACTAACTATTATCAGCACCATTTGCAACAGCAGCAAGCGTACGAGAGCATGCAACATGCCACATGCGCCGGTGCAGTGCCACCAGCAACGCTGAGTGACGCATTACAGCAGCGCCTAGCGCTCGTCTATCCCGACATTGTCTCGACCGATTCGCAAACGAAAAAAATTAATTTCGCAACAGCAACACCAGCAGCGGCGGCAACAGCAGCAGCGAAGACAACAACAACAACCGCACAAACAGCAAAACCGAAAGCGAAAGTGAAAGGAAAATCCGGTACAGCGCATGACCGTTCGCGTAAAACGCGAGCGGAAATAGCAACGGAAGTGGAAGCGGCAACCTTGACGGCCGCAGCTGCTGCAACAGCGCCATCAAACGACGATAATCAAATGAAACGAAATGATGTGCATTATTTGTTGAAACAATTAAATAGTTTTAGTGATATAGAAGAAATAGAAATTGTTGATATGGAGCAAAGACAGCGACAGCTGGATGAGCAACAGCAGCAGCAACAACAGCATATGGGCCACGGCGTGGAGAAGGCACACTCACCGACAGCGCAATCCCTTGTGATAACCTCGCCATCGTCGCTGTCACACAAAGGCATACGACGTTATGCCTCACTGCACCAACAGCAGTGCACCCAATATCCACTCGACAGCGACGAGGCGATCGACAGTGTCGATCAACAGCAATATTTGCTGCAACAATTCGACGACTACCTTTTTCAGTCCTGCCACTATCTGGAGACAAATTATTTTGCCGCCAACTATCGCACTGCCATGGTTGAGAGCAGCTCGCACGAGTTCCGACCATCGACGACGACGACGACGACAACGGGCACATCGGCCGCATCTGTCTCCTCGGAGCAATCCCTCGAGCTGCACGAGACCGAGCCGCCGAGCGTCATATGCAAGGCACCGCCACCACCAGCGCCTACTACACCAACACCATCAGTCACTGGCGTCGACGTGCCAACAACGCCACTACGGTATGGCATGCAAGCGCGTTTGACCAGCAGCGGTGTGCAAACCGAACTCACCGCCACCTCGCTAACGGAGGCGTCGCTGATAAAAAGCAGTAGTAGTTCCGCCAGCTCTGAAGAGCAGCGTCGCCGTGCGCCATTCTTCAAGTGCTGCTACACGCCCATAGATCGTTGGCGTGAAAAGCGTAGCGCAGCACATTCAGCTGCGGCAGCGCATAAGCGTGGGAGTCGACAAAGTGAGCAGCCGAGTGCCAGTGCAGCTACAGCGTCGGTTAGCAAGCGTGGTGGCGCCACTTTCAGTGCCAGAGCTAGTGAAGCAAGCGTCGCACACCAACATACGCGCAAAAATGGGCATGCAGTCTGACATTTCGCGTACGCGTTGAAGTGTGTAGGCGTGAGCGTTATGGAGAAAACGATACAAATTCGGAATCCGCCAGCGTCGCTGTCCATTTGCGATATCAACAATTATTTCTATTTCAAAATTATACCTGGAATATTTACGCAAATACTTTGTATACATGAAAATATTCCAAGTAGTTTATTTGTTTGAAAGCGCAAACTTAGAGGATAAACT
The DNA here is from genome assembly GCA_021498325.1 of Bactrocera minax. Taxonomy (NCBI): domain Eukaryota; kingdom Metazoa; phylum Arthropoda; class Insecta; order Diptera; family Tephritidae; genus Bactrocera; species Bactrocera minax. Next base: position 1,826,324 of record JAKEEE010000046.1, on the reverse strand, counting down.
AGGAGGAGCCAAAAGAGTTAATTTGTGCAGCGCATTGAAGGCGCGTCAACAATGCGTGGCAAATAGTGAAAGAGATTTTGAATATTGGTATTGGCAGTTGTAGTAAAGAATAAAATAGAAGTCTTAAAAGTGTTCTAAATGTTAAAGCTTTTTTAAAAAGCCTTTTAGTTGTATGGATGCATGCAGGAAGTGCCAGTGGTACAAGTTGAACGAGGAAGCTACACAAGCTAACCTCAAAGATAATAAAGAGCCACAAATTCACCGCACTAGACAAGAGATTTTCATTGGAAAATAGTGCTTTTAAATTAACTTTTTTTTATGAATTAATATTAGAATAATCATTTCTTTAACACACCAATTAAAATAAGAAACACATGAGATAAATTTGCTTTGCAAGCATTACCAAAGTTGGTAGAGTATATTAACGAATAATTCTTTATTTTTATAAAAAAATTTTTTTTCTTATTTTGAAACATTTTTTTTTTATAATTTTGAAACATTTTTTTTTTTATAATTTTGAAACATTTTTTTTTTATATTACTTTAAACATTTTTTTAAATTTTATTTTGAAATATTTTTTATATTACTTATTACTTTTTTTATATTATTATAATATATATTATCATATTTAAGTATTTAAAAATAGTTTCGACCTACAATCTACTGTATTTCACTGAATTTAATTGAATTTAATTAAATAAGAGTCACATTTATCAAATCCTTCACCCTTGGCTTGATTTTATTTTTTGATATTCGTGTGTACCGATTGCAGTGTAGTGAATTCCGAATGCTTTTGTTTTCAAATTGATTACACGCGTCTAATTATCACCTTTTGTAAGAACACCGAATGTCATCTTAATGCCTACACAGGCATACACAGCGATTTAAGTGACCAAACGAATAACCGCACATGAAACATACATACCCACATGCATACGCATACTCATACAAATTTTGTTTGCAAGATTCACCAAACTGCATGCATAGAAGAAGAAGCGTAAACCTAAACTTAATAAAATAACGAAGTGCAAGCATGGAAACGTAAATAATAACGATAGCTTAATATATGAAAAAAATTGAAAAAAATATTAAAGAACAATTGCCGTCGGTAGGTAATATTGCAAAAGAAAGTAATTATTGCAACAGCAGCAGCAGCACATAGCATATTTCACGAGTGTTTACGAAAAATACTTTACAAAATTAAAATAGTTGTAACGCGAGCGATTGTCTTAACATAATTAAATAATTATAATTAATGCAAATACTAAGGATAAGTAACTTTTTCTAAAACACAAAAGAGGTAAAAAATAAATGTAGAAACGCATACACAAAACAAAACATTAGAATTAAAAAAAATAAGTGAATAAAATGCAGTAAATATATTGTTAATGCATTGAAACGCTAAAAAACATAGAAGCTATATGAACATAAACAAAAAACAAAAAGAAAAAACACATACCACAAGAAACGCATATTAACTGTATATGCTATGAACTATAAAAAGCGCATCAAATACCAGTAAATAATTTTATTAGAGAGCTTGTATTGTAAATGAGTGAAATCGAAGAAGAAAATAAAAGACAGCAAGCAAAAAAACATTGAAACATAATAAACTAATAATAAAAAAAAAATAAAAATAAAAACAAAAAAACGTAAAGCGTAAAGGTGAACTTTTTAACCGCTAATTTTTATTTTTCAAAACATTCTAGCAATACTTAATAGGTAATTCATATAAATATACATACAAGCAAATGAAAAGTAAAGAAAAGCAAGGAAAAAAAGCAAAAAAAGAAACGTAAAATACACCATGTCATGTGACAGCGCAATAAGCGTGCAGAAACTGTTATCTTTACCGGAGTCATTGAAATAAATTTGAAAAGAAAAAAATCCAAAAAAAAATCCAAAAAAATTATACAATAATAAATTTGTCTAAATTCTGCTTATAGCAAAATAAATTAATCCGAGTACCAGTTGTTAAGTTTGGGTTTTGATTATTCGAGTCTCGAAATGTTACGTACGATGCTGTTAATTTTGTTCGTTGATTTTTATATACATACATACATGCCTACATATATTACATATAAAAGCAAAAAAAAACAAAGAAGCAATGAATGTAAGTGCGCACGAAGAGCGCAACATTGAAGTTATGCACATACACACATACAAATAAAATTTTTATCAACTTCAAGGAATTGTTAAGTCGTCTTCTGCTTATTTTAATTTCGCCAATAATCAAAACGAAAACACTACAATTTGAAGTGAAAAATATTTTAAAAATTACTGTTAAGCTTGGCGCAGTAGCATAGCAATTGTATTTGATTTCCATTTTGTTTGCTTAAATTTACGCTTCAATTCATCTTAACGGCGCTGTAAACATTTACGTACATTCAATTTGTATACGTAATAACGCATCCATACATACACATGCAAGGATTAACACATACAAACACAAAGAAAAACATATGTATATATAAATATATATATATATATATATATACATAAATATACATAAATATATATCAAAAGCAAACTTGTCAATTTTGTTATGAACATTATTGTTATAAATGAAATATTTGTATTGTACTACAATAATATTTTTCTTATGGCGTTTAAGTGGAGATATTGGGGAACTTTTAAACATTTTTTCTTATTATTATAACGCATTCTCTTCTATGAATTAATTATTCTTATATTATCACTAATACCAAATAAAACACGCATACACATATATATATATATACTCACAAAATGGGCAAATGAGAAATGCGAAGAAATTATACACAATAAAACATAAAAAAAAAAATTACAAAAAACGTACCAAACAACAGCGCTTTTTTTTAATTTTTAATGCATTTAAGGGCTAAACTATTTTTAAGGTTAAGTGAGCCTGATCAACCACTGCAGATCGTTATGCAATGGTTTTCTAACATAGTAATTCATTTGAATTGCTTATTGTAAGCAGCTCGGTATATCAACAGTTATTGCGATGCTTATTATTATTAATTTCGATAATTTGGATTCATTATTTTTGATTGGAGCCCAATCGAATGAAAAAAACTCAAATAATGTCAATATTCTTAATTCATGCAATTATTTTCCTTTTTACCATTAAAAACATTAATTGATTATTATTCTTATATTTCCGGTAACATCAATTCATGCCAAGTTATTTTTTTTAGCTTTTTTGTATTTTTTTTGTAATTTTTTGTAATTTTTTTTGTAATCTTTTTTTTGGCATTTTTGGTCTCATGTATTGCTTAATTTTTAAAATACATTATATCACAAGACGTAATGACGAAAGTCATGACCCAAAAGATACCGAGTTGACAGTCCTCTGCCGGGTATATCTTAGTCCGTTACATTTGCGTTAATTCGACAATCGTGGAAACGGAAATTTATTTAGTATTAAGCATCGCTAAAGCTATTTATTTTTCCTTTTCAACATTGGGATAATTTTTTTTAAAGTTCAACTTCATACCTGGAGCTTTTAGAGCTTGTTCAGCTCGAGAAAATATTCGCTGCGTAAAGCGCTGAAAGCCAAATCATTTTCAAGTTCCTCGGCGCATAGCGCTGCGATCGGATCCTGCCTGCTTTGCGACACAAATTTTAAAAACTAGCCGTCAACTTTGTTTTTTATATGCAGAATGAATGCATTATAAACATTTTCGGATTAACAGCTAAATTTGATTAATCTATTGTAGAGGTAAGTGTAATTCAGCTAATGTGGAGAGTTCACAATCTTAAAAAAAAAAACTTCGGAGAAACACGGAGCACAGCTTAAAATTTGCGAGCAAGTACACCCGAGGGGAAAATCGCTATGGGCTTAAGTTTTAACCTTCCATGTTGCCGCACGCGCCTATCCAGTATATGAGCATACATACATACACTTTATAATTTATTGAATATACTTGCAAATTTGTTTTCAATGCGTATCACTTTAAGCAATTCATCAACGCAGTTCTTCCAAATCATAATAAGAACAAACACACTTTGTTGAATATTAATATTATATTTACAATAAAACAATAAAACAATAAAAGGTGAAGAAATATATAAGAATATGAAATTAAAATTATGCTTGTATGATATCGAGTAGCTCAATTTTATTGTATAATTAAGAGCGGTGAAATGATGTTGCAAGAAAGTTGCTGAATGCCGTTATATGCTATGTAGTGAATTAATTAAATAATAAATATATTTAAAATAAAACCAAACAAATGCCTTTTACATACATACTTACGTACATTATCCACAATTTGAAACATACATTCATGCAAATATACATAAACTCTACCACCATACCAGTCAATATGTAACTTATAAATATCAGAAGTTTATTTTGTTTATTATGTTGAAGAGTGAGTAGATCTTTTGTTATTATATGCATGTACTATAAATATTATATAATTTGTAGTGTGTGGAATAAAGAAATAACCACAAAGTTCAACTCCATATACGGGTTTGCAGCCGCTTTGACCTACAACACTTTATTCAGCTGACTTTATTTTTAGCTGAATAAGTGTTGTTATCCAAAAACATGAGAAATCTATACGGGTTATTAGGCTTTTGGGGTTTTTTGACTGTCAGCACTTTATTCAGTTACCTTTCTTTTAAGCTGAATAAGCAAGGATCGCAAAAGACCTGAAAAGCTAGGCCTTTGGCTTCCTTTCTCTTAAGCTGAATAAGTGTTGAATGCTAAAATGTCCCAAAACCCTAGAGTGGAGTTGTAGGCTTTATTAGTTACTACAAATATGCATAATGAGTTAATGAGTGCCACTCCTCAACAAGCTTTTTAGGCGTTTTAGTTTTTAGCACTTTATTCAGCTATCATTGTCTTCAGTTGAATAAGTGCTTAAAGCCAAATTCCAGCAGAGGCTGACATGGAATTGTTTAAGTAAATTTAAGTAATTTCTTTAAGTGCTGAAAGCCTAATTTTCTGAAATACCTATTTTGGAGTTGCAGTCTTAATATTTTCTTTCAGTGAACATTTTTACTATATTTTTCACAAAAAGCAATTTTTTAATCATTTATACAAATAAAATTTTTTTTTTGTTTTTGTGAGAAACGCAACTTAATTTAATTTGAGCAAGAAAATTTACTATCGAGCTTATATTTTTATTATATACATTGCTAAGTAATTTTTATTTTCATACAGTTAGGAAATATATGTATATTAACAATAATCTCCGTTATTTTTTGTTAAGACTTTAAAACTGTTAAAACTTTCGCTCTAAAACTGGGAGAGAGTGTCCTCAAAATTGTGATCGTGAGTGTTCGGGTTAAGTGTTTTTATGCTACATAATTATATTCATATACTTTTTGCCGAATCTCATTTTCGTTATGTTATTAAACATTATTGTACTTCATTAAAAGTACTAAATTCTAAACTAAATACTAAACTAAATTCTTAAATTTAATTATTGGTCACTTATCGACTTTACCTAAAAACTGTAAAACAGGCCTTAACTTTAGTTTGTATTTTTGTAATTTAATTATATATTTTATAATTATTATTTATATAATTACAATTTTATAATATTCATATATTTGAATTGATTTATATATTTCTTTTGTGACTTTTATTTTGTAATGAATATCGCCACGTCTATTGCTTTTTTATTTTCATAATTGAAAATTGTACATTCATTACCAACTATAAAATTAAGTGTAAAAAGTGAAAGAAGCTTTAATTAATTTAATTAACCGTTAATTCGATGTCATTGTCAGTAGTGTAGTGTTAAATAGTTAATTTGTAAATTAAAAAAAATTTCAATGGTTGAAATTTGTAGATAAACAATTAAAATACACATTGTACTTAAATACATACATACAATAATACATACATATAATAAATAAATGTATTATCTCTAATAATAACAGCATAAAAGGTTTTAGCACTTAAGTCCATGTCGCCTAACTGTGTGTTTTGCTATATTAAATCATAATAAATATAAATAATAATAATGAACAAACAAAACTAGCTGTTGTACTAATCTTCTTGATTGAGTACGAATAAAGCCATACATAGCAGACAATTTTTACGACAAACATTGATGCAAATGTTGCTTATAAAAACTTGTTGACAGCGTTTGCATCGATCTCTCATATCTGCAACACACATTTATACAACTGTGTACAACGCCTTAACACATGCACACACGTAAACACATAAAAATATTGTACATATATGTATACAAGCTCATACACATGCATATATACGCGACCACCCACTCGAACGCATACATACACCTATACCCGAATGCAACTACTTAAACTTACGCACAGGGAGTGACCGCCGCTGATAAATACAAGCGCATTTTCTTACCAAACTCTTTTGCATTTTCAATCTTTTTATAATAAACTAAGTTTTTAACGCTAATAAAAATCAAAGTTTTATATATAATGTAACAATTAAATAAAATATAATAATACTAAAGAAATGAAACTTAAATTAAAAATGTAATCCTGCCAAGAAACAATTGACCTGCTTGAAGAAAAAACCCGCTTTTTGCTAAATGATAAATTAATATAAAAGACAGATTATAATTATATATATAATAAAGCACTACTTCGATACGATTTTGAGAGAAAAAAACCGAAATTCCGTAGCAATGCGATGACGCAGTACTAAATATACAATTATAAAAGGATATATGAAATCGAAAACAACAAAAGTTATACGCAATTAAACATACATACATGCAACACATGCAGCTAATTACAGAGCAAAGCTAATCACCACAACAGTAAAGACTTTTTGCATGTTTGATAAACCTTATACGAGTATACATACATACATATATACAATATCACTCGCATACATCATACATCATATGTACATATAAGAATACTCTCTAAAAATAAAATAAAAATTTGAGACCAGAAACTAAAACCAATACCAAGCCGAAAGACTCATAATTTAGTCCAATTAAAGAAAAAACACAGACTTTAAATTTTATTTTAAAAAACATTATTTATTTCGCAAAGGAAGGATACCTTCAATAATTTGAAGCTTAATAATCTGCTCTTAAAAAATTACATTGTCTTATACAAAAAAAAATTATAAAATCTTAAATTTAGAAAAAATATTTTTTAAAAAAGTTAAAATGTAGTGTTTATACAATTTGTGTTTTAGAATTTAAATTTTTTTCAATTGGAAACCCTAAATTAGGTATATGCTGCATACTAAACTCTCAACAATTTTAATTAATTTGTAAAAATTGCTTTGAAAGCGCAAAGAAATAAAAAATTATTAATAATATACACCCACACTTGCTTAGTTGGTTAAAGAGTCTGCTATATAATTAGTGTTACACTTTCGATTACCGATACATAAACCCCTTTCATTCGGTCAGAATAAGCAAGCACTGGTTTCAGAGTCACTGAACAGAATTTACTTAACAAGGGACAGATTTTGTCGTTAAAAAAATTATGATAAATAAAATAAAAGTAAAAAAAAAATATAAAATATATAAAATAAAAATATGCTGATGTGGAGACGTTCTTTTTGAAACGACTGAGAACACATTATTTAATACATTAAATGTTAAAAACATGTTAAATAAAGTTTAAATATTATTTAATTATTATTCTATTATCATTATTATTTTTAAATCTGCGTAAACACTTTTCTGCACTTAAAATATTATTCCTCTGACTATACTCTTTGTTTTGTGTTAAAATTATTATTATTATTTGAATAAGATTCTTTGGTTGAGCCTGTGTGGGTGGTTGATAATCCTAATTGTAAAAGGGAAGCACAAATTTATTACATATAATATATAAATCAATACAAATTTTACAAAGACGTCAATCATTTAACATTACATCATTCACGACCCAGTTTTAGATGCTTATATATAAAATAAAACGAACTAAAAATACTAAACATTATTTATTAAGATAAATTTTAAATATACTAGGCAAATATTTTAAAACTGAGCTGACTACAAAAGCCACTCGTATACAAACATATATGTATTCAATATTGCTTTCCTTAATTCTCGATTAGCCAAAGTGCTTATATTAAATGGTAATTTCAAACAGAAAAATGTTTTGGTTATATTTGTGCATATGTATATGCTTCGTTTTATTAGAAAAAATAAAGATTTTGTTAAACATTTTGTGACAAACGTTAGGTGTATAACTAATTTTTTGAAAATAAATAAATACAATTTAACATAAAGCATATAACGCTTTGTAAGCATTACAACACACATACATATATATATATATATCTTTATATGTATGTAGAAGTATGACACACAAACATGTGCAAAGCAACACACACATGTGAAAAACAACATACATGCATATGTACACACATTTCTAACACATCCAAATAGATGGGAACTATAAATATAAGCAAAATAAAGTCAAAATACATCCAAAGGTAAAGGAGAACTATGAAACATTATATACATATAAATATAGAAGTATGTATATATACAGATATATCTACATATATATATAGTAATGTAAATAAAAATAATAATTTATGTACAGTAACATTTTGCATAAACACGCTTATGCACACCGCCAAGTCCACGAATATACTTACAAACATACATACAGATGGTATGCGTTTGCGTACAGCACATTATTTATATACAAAACATTTGTACTATATATACATACATACATAGTCGTACATGTATGTATGCATGCAAAAGCTTGAATAATCACATAAATAAATAACATAGTGAATTAAAAATAAAAATTATTGAATTTTAAATAAAAGCAAATACATACATACATTAATAAAGAAAATTTTCGATTTTTGCCGAATCCTACGAATCCATATGCCTAACACACATATTTGTTAATAATATAATACATACTGGTACATACATATTATGCTATTGTACTTACACATACGATAAAGAAATGTGGGTGGGGTGGCAAATGGTTGCATACCATCAGCAAACATTTATAAAAAAACTATTACAAACGGATATGAAATTAATAAAACACTTGCATACATATAAAACCTTGTCAGTAACATGCGAAGTATGCAATAGTAATCAATTTTGGATCAAAACGTAAAATCTTAAAGATATAAAATTGAAGAACATATGTATACACTAAAATGTATAAAACGGCATACACTCAAGAAAATAATAAATAAAATAAAAATAAACGAGAAGCGAAAAAACCCAATGTATAAGCGAAGAAGAAAATAAGATAATAATGATAATGAAATAAAATAGTGAATAGATTATCTTAAAAATAAAATTATTTAAAATATTAACGAAGAATTTCACAAAATGGTGATTTGACTTTCTTTTATAGCTTTGTGATGGGGTATAGACTATTTTTTTTCATTGTAATTAAATGAAAAGAATATTATAATGAATTCACATGTCTGTCTACATGAAAAATATTGCCACCGTCAACTACTTTACGATAAAAACTTATTTTGAAAAGCTCTGCTATTTGTTCACACGACAGTCGGTCTACTTAACTGGATCCGACGCATATTTTTATCCGGCCAAGATCATTAACTCGTCAGCACTCTCCGATAATATTTGGGGAACGTTACGTACTGCTACAACACAAGAAGTTCTAGTGTAACTCAGCTTGGTAAAAATTACATAATATCCAGATTTTGAAAATCACAGACATACATTTAAAACGCGAAAATATTTCGAAATTTTTGCAATGTTTAACACTTTATTTTAAATTTCACTTGTATCAAAATAGCAATTAATAATTTAGTTTTAAATAATTGTATTAAGAAATCACTTTATCAGTGCAATGTGCGATCAACTGCATCGTAGGACTCATTTCTGTGGTCGCTTACATTTGGGCGTGCTTCATAGGTGCAAATTGTCACTCCATGGTAATGTGACTCACTGAACTCACCACGTAGACCTTATAAGTGAAATAGTTAAATTTGAATTTGTTCTATATTATAAACTACTTGCATTTGCTCACCAATATAATAAATTCGTGTAGCTTCGTCGCCGAAATTGGAAGGAAAGTGTAATGATAAATGATGCACCGACGAGAATGTGACCACTCTAAGGACAGAATTTCGTGGTTAAATGTTCAATAATTACAATGTAAATAACTTAAAAGAGAGTGTAATGTAATATTATTAATTACACTTCTTATCAAGCATTAGATTCCCAGTTCATTTGAAAATTTTAAATAGTAATGTTATGTAGAAAATATTCAGATATAGTCTATAACTATTAAAATATTCACTTTCGCAATGAATATTTTTTTACACCTATGACCTTGTAAAAGGAGAATGAGTAAATACTTGTTATCTTTTTCCGCATTGCGTTGTTTAATTTAGCTAACCAAATTTTCGTATTTTTGAGTAGTGTTTCATACACAATTATATACGTAATTATACATATGGACTTACTTCGGTGAATATTCAATTTCTCCTCGGGGATCTCTTGTCAATTCAAACTCTTGGTCAGCCTTGGAACGTGCTTCATCAAAGGCCATTTTAGGACGATTTTTGAACCTAATCACACACTTTTATGTATTTATAGTTTAAAAACATATTTTGCATTACTTTTACTTACAGTCTCACTTTGTTGGGGTGTGTATTGTCATTAGCTCCCACAATTATAATGCCTTTCAGCTTTATGTTACCGGTAAATGGTATGTTGAAGAGCAACTCTTCATCAGCATCACTTTGTACAAACTAGGTTTAGTGTAATAGATTAGATCTCTTTGAGTAAAAAGTGCAAAGGGTTTGCGGACTTACATCCGTATGATTCAAACGATTTTCATAAGCTTTAAATACTTTCTTTCCAGTACCTTCACACTCCTCATTCAAGCACTCCAAATTGTCCATATCGATTTTTTTGAACAGTGAATACTCGATTCCCATTTCCAAGGCATGATCGACATCAGTTGCTTCATGACCACAATCCTGCCCGAAGCTATGTGAGTGTCCGTGCGGCATACTGTTTCTTATAAATTTTTTATGTTTTCAAATATTACTAATCACCTTTTTCCATAAATACACCCCGCTTGTTAGATGAAATTCTCATTCACAATAGAGTAGTAACAGTTGATTGAATTGAATTTTTTAGTGATGCGTTGCCATCGGTTACTTTTTTTATTAAATTAAATACTTATTTTAGATGGAACATAACATTAATTTAATCATTTAAGCGCCCAATACATCCCATGTATTGAAATATACAAAACTGAGTTGAAAAGTATCTATTGGAAAGAATTTTCTGAGAAACACCTAAAACCTGATTTTATGAGAAATATATATAATATTTATATATATATATAAATTGTATATATTATATATTTGGTATAACGTTCCCTCATTTCTGCTAAACTTTTTAACCTGATATAAATAATTCTTTTTATGTATACTTGTTGTAATTATTTTAGTATTAGTATTATTAGTAGTAGTAGTATTATTATTTTAGTAGTATTTTATTTGTATAAGAGACAGAGATGTTTGAAATATTTTATTTAAATTAAATATAGAACTACTGAAGGTTATCTAAATTAAAAAAAAAAATTAACGCAAGGTTTCGTATGGCAATTTTTAAAATAATTCGAAAAAGGGGTGTATCATATTCTAAAAATAAAAAAACCCCGACGTAAACTTACATAACCCCAGAAACTGTTTTTTTACCATATTGGTTTGACTTTTGGGAACCTAAATGAATTAGTTTCATGGTATAAAAACAGGTATCAGCGTTGGTTTTATCTTCTTTATCTTCTTTATTGTTTTATTATTTATATTATGTTTTGTTTTATTGTTAACAAACTATCGAATTTTGTGTTAATATAAAATTGTTTACTTAATATTGCTACAGTTATAAATTCATGTCACAATTAGAGATACTCTCCGTCGCACATTTTCAGTTTTCCATTTGACATTGCCAGTACATTTTGTGTTCGAGATATTACGTAATTGAGTTTTGGACTATTTTTATTCATTTATGAATTTTACTTTCACAATTTTCATTTTAATTTCGCATACATTTATGCATATGGCGATATGTTGAAATTTTTGCCTAAAGCTTTTTAGCAGAATGTTTTCTATCCTTTCCCCTCTATGCTCTCTCAAGTACTACTACTATAGTTATATAACATGTGTTGTGTATGCTAAGACATACTATTAGAGAAATTCATTAATTCACTAATGCGAAGCACAAGGAAAGTTTCCACACTACTGAATGAACTTTTAGCTGATTTCTTAATTTTTTACTTTAATTGATTATTTCTTGTACGATTTCCTCCAATAGCTTGCTTATGAGTTTAAAAATTTCAAGTTTATGCTATCAAATTGTTATTTTTTTTCCTCATATGTATATGTATGTATCTATGGACCGTGAATTAGCATTTGTAATATAGTCTTTTGTGGTATACTTTTAAATTTCACTCTTCGTTAATTTTCCTTTTCATCTCTCTCCATCCAGTATATTTTAATTAAATACGCACTTCACTTCACAAGATTTCGATTGAAAATTTACAAACTTATATTAAGAAGGATTCGAGCGATAACATAAAATTAACAAAATACAAATCAATCTATACACAGTGGCGTTGATGTGGCCCGCTCTTCCTCCTCCACCTCCTCCTCCTCCTTGGAGCCACATTTACACAAGTAATATGCATGTATGTATATTTGCTTCCCGAAAATATAACCTCAAATACTACTTATTATTGGAATACTCCTCATGTCGTATATGTTTTAACCAATGTAAATAATTTGAATTTTATTCATATTAGCATCTATTGTGGAAGCTCAAAAATCTGGACGGGTAGTGCCTTCGGCGTTATAATCTCATCATCAAACTCATCATCCTGATCACCAATAATGTAGTCACCATTTCGTTCTGCAGGAAAAATAGAGAGCAGCAAGTGAAAAAATGTAATAAAAGTCATTCGTGTTTTTAGTTCTTTCTTACGTCCACCACCGCCACCACTACCGTTGGGGTCGGATCTCGTTTTCGTCGGCTTCGAGACATATTCACGTAGCAAATGTGCATAAAGTATATCGTCGATATAGAACATTGTTCCTAAATTATAGACGAATACTTCGCTTTCGGTAATCTTGGCATTGTTAACACTAGTTGCATTGCTTCCCGGATTGCGTGTGATCTTAATGTGGCCACCGCCAATAGTTTCGAACACCTCGTTGTCCCGCAGATGGCGATCGTACAGACGTCCGCGTACAAAGTGATTGAGCAACATCTTGATGCCGCGCGGCGAGGCCTATTCGGATTAATGCAGAAAAAATTGAGGCAATAGTTACACAAAATAAGTGTTTCATTCGTACCATTACATCATCAGAGAGTCTGTCGAAACCAAGTCGTTCAAAAGCTTTGTCTTCGGGCACAAAGAAGGTGTAGTTGGCGCCAGAGACATGTGGTGCTATTTCTGCATTGTTCAAGTATCTGTAGAAAAATGTAAGTGGTTAATGGTTTGCTAAGGTCGCCGAGGAAAAATGGGAGGCAAAACATCTTGACCATAAGTGATAATTCATCAAACCGTTGTTTCTAAGGGTATAAAATATTGGAATTGTTAGTATTTATTTAGTAAAATCCGTCAAGATAATCTTCCAAAAAGTTCCTGAAATAGACTACATATAATCTAAAAATCCAGTCTGCAAAATGAGTTAGCAACTCATAGACCGTGAGGTTAAACTTTATTATGACGAGCATTAATAAGATGACCACCTTGTGGTGAAAAGAGTATGTTTGTGTTGGATCCCACGAAAAAACGTGTTTTAAAACTGCGATCTGAATTGTGTATAACATACACAGGTTATGGATCATAGATTGAGTCATAAGAATCAAAAAAGAAACACTTGTTTATTATTCGGACGGGACAAGGTGAATCGTAAGTTCGTTCAAAAAGCTCGTGCTAGATGATTAATGTAAAAACTCGTCGTTAGAAGCTCGCTTCTGTGGGTCGTTAGTTTCCGTATACCACATAGGCCTCGTATTACACTATAGATTGGTTGATTCCGACACAACGTAAAGTTGTAATTATTTATTTTCGAACGTCCTCTCTTCTTGCCTCTGACGACATCTTAATGATAAGAATTGACAGACGCCGTTGAAAAAATGGTTAGATGTTCATTAATATGAGGTAATTATGACTTTGGGGTCCAGGTTATCATATATGTACATAAATATCTGCAGTTTAAATGTTTGCGACTGCGATCATTTTGAAAGCAAAACTATGTGATTACCTTGTAATTTGGGTAAATCTGGGGTCGCGCTCCAGTGCCAAAAATGAGTGCGATAAAAATTGTGCGCCAAACCATGGGAAGGCCAGAAGTGGTGGTGTCTCTTTGTCCTTGTGCATCTGCATGAATATACATATATGTAAATTAACACATGCGCACCATTTTGGCGATTTTAAAATGATTGTTAAATGAAACAATTACCTGATGTAATTTGGAAACCACGGCTTCTGACACAAATAAAACCTCGGAGATTAGGAACACTTGATTGCCATTTACCAGTGTATAGTCCGACATAATAGATACATTGTTCACAGTTGGACTAGCTGAAAGAGAATTGAGCGATATTACATTTCAGCAAACTGAAGCCAGCCAAAAAAGGAAGAACACAAACAGGTTAATTGCACTTACGATGGCCGCGGAAGACTACATTCTCACCGCCCATTGTTCTCACCACCATCTGGTCGGTGTTCTTCACTTCGGCCATGCGCAACGGGTGTTGTGTGGGCAGAAAGTGGTTACGCAACACACTCTCGGTGAACTCATGCACACTGAACGGATAGAAACCCCAGTCGATGGGATGCCAACGTTGAAAAGCATTGTCGGACGGTATGAGTATCGTGTAGGAGCCGTCGTCCATTATTTGTGTGAGATTACTTTTGGACAGGAAATGCTGAAAAACTTTGGTGCCACTTTTCATGCTGTTGAGGAAGGACATCAGTGGGCTGGACTTGGACTCCTTTAGTATGGGCTCGATTTTGGCGTGCGTTGTAGTGGTGTTGCGCATCTCCAAACGTTGTGGTTCATTGTAACGACTGCGGGTTGAGAGTGAAGTATGTATGTAAGAAAAGTTTTGAAAACTTTTAGTTTATTATAGCGAAATTTTTATTTAGTTTACAAGCACTCGGATTAAGAGACAAGTGTTATTCTTACCTATTCGATTCTTGTATGTTGCGTTTCGAATAGGGCGATTTCCGGTCACCAAGGTAGCCATCAATTGCAATAGCCATTAAGTTATCATTCAAGCGGATTTTGTACAAAACGAGATATCCGTTTAGTAGCCATTGGGACTTTTCCACTTTATACAAATGTATTTTATGACCGTTGCAATTGCCGTAGACTTCTTCTTCGGCAAAGTTATCGTAGACCTTTCCAGGCACCAAATGCTCCAGCATGAATTCTTTAAGCCGTGGCTTTTCAATAGTGCGTACATCGATTTTCGGTATAATCATGGTAAATTGAGTATCTGCTGAGTAGATAAGTTCTCTTAAAGTATTGATATTTAACATGTAAGCAAGGGCTAAGTTCGGGTGAATCCGAACATTTTATTCTCTCGCAATATGCGAGATTTATATTCATCTATATTTGTCATATTGCTGCTGTGAAAAGAACGAATTTTTATATATAGACGAAATTGGATATATGAGGAAAAGGTCAGACAGAGGCACGTAAATCATTATATTAGAGGTATGGGGTTTAGACGGATTTCTTTCATATTAAGTATTAAACCATATTATGGGTAAGAAAGCATTTTATTTATTTAAAATATCCCACATATTGACTGACATACGCGGTTTAAAGTCAACTGGAAATATGGAAATCCCTATATCGGGTACATTTGGGCTAGGGGAAGGTCTGCGCATATAAAATTTACTTTGGCATTAAACTGATATGTATAGTACATGGGGACTGGAATAATTCGTGGATCTATTTCACTCATTTATGCCACCAAACTATAGTATATTCAAGATTATACGTTCATTTAATTTTGTTATAACATATCTTACATATTAGCCGATATACACGGTTAATGTCAACCGGAATTTTTAAAATTCTCATATTAGCTATACGGGGGCTAAGAGGAGTATTGCCCCGATTTTGGTCATTTTCATAATTCAATCTCCCATATTGACCGATATTTTCTTACCTTGATGGAACTATTGGTGTAAATTTCTATTAAGATATCTCAATTGGTACTTGAGTTATATACTGTAAAGTGAAAGAATCAGATTGAATGTAATTTAGGAAGTCTTATACAGGAAGTAGGCGTGGTTATTATCCGTCCCCGTTCATTTTCACACTGTAACATAAGGAAATGAAAAAAATGCTATGTGCGAAATTTGGTTTAAATTGGTTTTGCAGTATCTGAGATATGGGATTTCACTTAAAAGTGGGCGATGCCATGCCCATTGTCCAATATTACATCGATTTCTATACACCCTTTCTCACCGTATTTACTGTAAGATTTAATGTTTCTAATATGTTTCTTTAGCGAGTTATCGCTCTTTCAGTAGTTTTCAAAATACCCGTTATATGGAGGAGGTGTTAGAAGGACTTATCTTCAAACGAGTTTGTTTGATATAGTAGGAGTGGTTTATGAGATATGTATATTAAACCTATTAGAGGGCGGGCCCACTCACACTTTTTAAAAAATTTTAAACCCCAGGTGCCCGCCCTACTACAATGCTCTTTACCAATTTTAATTTGGGGCTTAGTTATAGCACTTTATAGGTTTTAGATTAACGGCATTTCGTGAGCATTGCAATATTCCGACTTCGCTCATTGGCAATACCAACCTCCTCATGGTTCCAAGGAAAACGTGTACCAAGTTTCGTCAAGATATCTCATTTTTACTCGTTATCGCTTGCAAGGACAGACTGACGGACGGACAGACAGTCTTCCGGAATTAAACTCATCTCGTCATCCTAATCTATTTGATATATATCTCCATATCTATCTCGATTAGTTTTAGTTATTACAAACAACTGTTAGGTGAACAAAACTATTACACTCTGTGGCGACTTGTTGCGAAAGTATAAAAATAATAGGTCTAGTAAAAAGAAATTCATAATTTTTGCAATAAATTATAGGTTTTATTTAGCATAGCTAGAATTACCCAATTTATGTTAAATATGCACGGCTTTTGCGATAGTTTGGTGCCATTTTAAAGGCGATTTTATAATGCTACTCTCATTGAAATCCTCGCCCCTATTGGCAAAAGACTGGGACAGTCGATTTTCACAAGCTTCTCTTCAGGTGAATTTTTCACTAGGAAAATCATACCTCATAAACAGGAACAAGTAGTGGTGCTAGGTCAAGGCTACAAGGTGGTGCTTAAGAACCTCTCAATAAGCTCCCGGAGCTCTAGGTGAGTTACTATCGATGTGTGTGGCCTGGGGTTGTTCTGATGGAACATAATTCCTCTTATATTGGTTAAAGTTGGTCGCTTTTGAGCAATTGTTTCCTTCAAACGGTCCAATTGTTGATAGTACAGGTCCAAATTAAGAGAGGAGCAGTTTATAGTAAATTATTCCCTGCCAAACCCCCCAAACACAAAGCAAAACCTTGGCCACCGTTTGCACCGGCTCACCGCTATTCGATCAATACCGTTTTCGCTTGACGGTGTCGTAAGTGACCATAGGTGATCCTCTTTCATCAAGACTAACCATCCGCTTCAGATGTGGATCGATTTTTTGGGATTCAGCAGCGATTTGTTGTCAGCAGCCTTATTTAAATAGTTTAGCTCCTTGGCAATCGAAACAGTGCTTTCATGACGGTCAGACCCAACGATTTGCATTATATTATCGATATTTTCGACAATAGGCCTGCCAGAGCTTGTTACAATTTGACATCAAAATTACCGTAACGGAATTGACAAAACGAAACACTGTGTGTCATTGGCCATTACAGTATCAGGACCATAAACACTATACACATTTTCAGCCGCCTGGCTTGCGTTTTCGCCTTTACCGAAGAAAAACTGTAAATTATAGCATATCTTCTTATTACTGGCGTCCGTTTTTGACATGTGCTCAAACATACTGAGTCAAGCGATCTCAAAACTGTCAGAGAAGTGTTTTTAGTACGAAATCTTATCTTTCTGACGCCAGATAGTTTAACACACATATCTATCGCACTTATATAACGCGAGATACGGATTACTAAAGCCATTTATTGGGAAAATTATGGATTTATTTTTACTAGACTTAATATGTTGTTATACTCCGTAATAGACTATATTTGATCCTGAACCGCCAATCCAAGATTTTGGATATATATTGAATCAATATATTCAATCAATTTTGTCTTTCCTTTTAGGTTTGAGGGTCTTACAAGTTTAAGTCGTCTGGATGATGAATTTCATGAAAAGCTCTTCCAAGGCGGAAATGCTCTTGGAGGTTTTCTACTCTATGTGCATTAAACACCTGTTTTTGCGAACTGGAAGCGAGCCCACTTCCTACTAAGAATAGACGCCCACCTCTAAACACTACTCCGTGGCGGTCGCCACTTGACTTTTACTTTAACATTATTATCTACTATTTTTAGATTACCATCGGCCGATATTTTAGTTACAACATTTCGCCGGCTGATATTTTGTTTGGTGAAGAGCAAACCCACTTTAGAAAACAAATTTTTTAAAATTTGTCAAATGCCATGATTTTGCATTGAACCAAGGTTCTGCAGAAGAGTAGCTTACACCTCCAACCAGTACCCCACGATGGCTGCAATGTTATATTCGATACCTCAGATACAAAATGGGATAACTTCTGTCATATTTCGAAATCAAGTAACCATATAAAAATATGTCATAAGCCAATTAGGAAAATATTGATCTGGTGGTGTAATTTTGGTATAACGTTATGTTATTTGACTTGCTCCCATGGCTCTTAATTAAGTATACATCTTGAACATATATACATTACATATATACATACATACATATATACTATATATTCACCTGAATTGAACACATTTACCTGACAACCAATCTCCAATCGCCACTACGAGTCCTTAGATTCTAGATTTCTAGAGGAAGAAACGGATCTCTTTGTCTATCATACTTTTGGTGGTAAGAATATGGCAATAGAAATAGACAAGCTCATTTAATGTAATCAAACAATGGATAAGGAGCACTTAAACTGTAAAAAATTGAGCTATAAAGGTTTCAGAAAAATAAACTCCGTTATGAGAGTCAATGGATTTGATATCTTAAACAGTAAACTCCAGAAAAAATGGTAATATGTGGAAAAGAGAGAATATACCACCATTTAGGTGATTCTAATATTATAATTATAACAGCA
The DNA here is from genome assembly GCA_021498325.1 of Bactrocera minax. Lineage (NCBI taxonomy): Eukaryota > Metazoa > Arthropoda > Insecta > Diptera > Tephritidae > Bactrocera > Bactrocera minax. Next base: position 1,807,055 of record JAKEEE010000046.1, on the reverse strand, counting down.
TGGAAGTAATATTTATTGAATTTAATTGTAAAGTATCCCTCTTCTAATGAACTTAAGGGTTTTTATTTTCGGGTTCTATTAGCAGGAGATAAGTAGTGGGTCTATAAAAAAAGAGTTGAATACATATTGTAACAATCTTACTTGCATAATTTTTTTAAAATTGTTACAACGTCAGGGCGATGAGATTACACATACGCCATTCTTCACTACCGTGTGCTTTCGTGCGGCACTCGTTTGTATAGGTTTGCACAGGTATAAGGCGGGTAATTTTTGTCGAAGGTCTAGCGATCATGGAAATATTGACCATTTGCTCACCTCTTTTCGGTTTGTAACCATAGAGCTCCAATAGGGGCATGCCGTCCTCCATGAAACGTTGCACCTGCTGCCACTTTTCCGCGTCGATGCCCTCAGCCCTTGGACGCTCATTGGGCAGTGACTTGACATCTGGTATAACTTTGTTCTCGATATATTTAATATTTTTCAATGTTGGGTCCAATTGCGCAGCAGTGCCGACATCGGTACCATCGGCAGACACCCAGCTAATCGCTGCAGCACAGATCAGCGCCAAAGCAGGGACGTACGTCGTCTGCGGACGCCTGTTAAAATTATTGCTCATTTTGTATCACTCACTCGCGTTGGAATTCTTCAACTGATATGTGCGTATTAATAATTTATAAGTTTTATTTTATTATCCAATTTAAATTTTTTTTTTTGTTTTGACAAGCAAAAATTGTTAATGAAGAACTTGTTGTTATTATTGGTTTTTGCAGTTATGTTCTTGTTATGGCACTATTATTTTGTTCATTGCGCAGGCGTTGCAAGAGCTGAGTTGAAGAGTGCGCGCGCTTCTGTCGCCTTACATCGCTTTGTTCACTGTGAAGACAAAACAATGGCAAATCTTTTAGCTGATTTTATTGTTTGCACATATTTAGCAATTCACACTAGAATACTTAAGCCAAACTATCTAATCGCATTGGGTATTAGTATGCCGCGCAGGCAGGCCTTGTGCTGGCGCGCGGTTGGGAAGCCGAAAATGTTTTGTACCGAGCGACTTTCTGATCGCAGACTGTTGTGATCACATCAAGAAAATATTTTGTATAGTGACACACGACACACGACACAACAACACCTAAAACAACAACAAAAAGTCCATAAAATCTGCACAAAACAGCTACTGGAAAATTTCTGTAGTTTTTGCTATCCGTCAACCGGTTTAGTTAGTAGTCTTTCGCTTTTGTCTAACGAACTTTTCCCAAATTGCAAACTCGCCACACAGTGTGCGTTTCCATTTTAGACTACGTTGCCGTCATTAACGGAGTTGTCGTTTTGGCTTTTGTGGCTTTTTGTGTGTCGATCATCGACCATTTGCAAAAGAAGTACGGGCTTACAAGAAAAGCAAGCCTCGCTCATTACCAATAACGTTTGGCTCAGAGTGTGCTATTGAATTACTATGTACTATTTTGTGCATAAGACTATCTGTGCAGCATTCATCTGTTGTGTAAGAGTTGTCGCCGTCGTACGCGAATGGTATTCGAATGGTTTTGTTATGTCAATCACGTACATACGTGATAATTACAATAAATTGGCATAAATGCAATATTTGAGCTTGTAAACAGCCAGCTGCTCAAATGTACAGGTAGTAAGAAGTTTTGGATTGCATATCATGAAAGATCTCTTGGGTTTAGTAAAGCAATACTATAATACTAGTGTTAGTTAATAATTTGAAATATTTTGCCCCCCCAAAAATGGTGAGAGGAAAAGCTTTTGCGCAATAAGAGACAACAAATATTGCTATCAACATACCAACTTTTCAATAATAATTATATTATACATATACCTAGTACGATTATTAGCAGTAGGACAATGTGATGCATGTTTTGTCTCCAAGAAACACCTACTCAATTTTAAGCCGCCTGCTTCATAAGTATTTTCCCACACCATTAATCTTCCCGAATGTTTGCGTTTGAATATTTATCTGATAATTAGTAATATCTATAATTTTCACAGATTTTCGACAACTCGATTAATCGTTACACCTTGAGCCCAACGAATCTCTTTCGCATCACTCACAGTTTTTAGATTTATCACAGAAATAGATTTGGGCTTGTCTGTATATTTATCTCTTCGGTCGTTCTGAGTAAAAATTATGGTATCTAGAATGACAAACTACAGCTTCGTTTCGTATTGTGAGCGAAAGAGTGAGGGACAAAATAGATAAACTGTCAAAATTACAAATAGCAAAATCTATATATTTTTATCGTGATGTCGCAGCCGGAACATTTAGCTATCAAATAATCGAAGAGTGAAACTGCCTTGAAATTTTTTTCATCGTTCTTGTTATGGTAATAATAGGACAATAGAAATAATTAAATTGATGAGTGATCGCCAAAGCTGGCAGTAATCTAACAAAAATAATCACAGATCATATAAGTCAGGTTTAAACGTAAGGTTTAAAAGTAAGGTTTAAACGTGTAGGACCCGTAGATTGTCCGATTACATCTAAATGTATAGTAAATATTTTCACTTTATATAAACATTTGGGGTCGGTTGAGAAAAATCGAAAAAACACAAGTACATAAAATGAAGTTCCTAATAATTAGATGTTTGCGTCCCTCAAAAATGCTTTATCTTTGCCGCCGTGGGAAAGCTCGTAATGTTATTGCTTTGACGAAGCCTGATAGGTCCACTTTTACTTTTTATGAACCACTCAGAATTGAGCAATTCGTTGGTCGGTGGGTTCAAAACAAAAACAACTAATGTCAATACTTTGAGTTCTCACTATTTAGATAATTACTGAACCTATTGAAAATATTTCAATGGACATTAATACCTTTTTATTTGATACTAATATTGTTATTTGACATTTATATTATTAATTTGGTTGATTTAAAGCTTTCACGGTAGTGAAAATCCTTTTCAAGAATATTTTCGAGAGCAATCCTTTTGGAACCTGTTTAGTTTGAAGCCAATATTGAAAATCTCATTTATTTTATCAATTAATTTGAATGAAAAAGTTAAGCAAGTGGCAACTAAAATATTTTCATCTGCAAGTTTTATGCTCATATTGTATTCATTATTTCATTTGTTATTTCATTATACTTCCATCAAATCACATGACATCAAATTTCCATAAAGGTCATCTTTAAAAATATTTTCAATTCTACATTTTAAATTGATATAGTTATCGAAACGTTTATTCCGCAAAAAAGATTTTAATACAATAATTTAAATCCTTTAGATCTTTCATAGAATAAATGATAGTCTTCTAGTTTTTCCAGCCTTTGTGGTAAAAATAGTAAGAATGAATTAATTTGGGACCGTACATTTGATACTCTTACATTAATAGAATCATAAGTACTGTTCAAAAGTCCGCGTTGCTTGGGATAGTTTTCTGAATTACTTATAATGCAAAGAAATTATTTATAATGCAAATAAAGCTGGACAATCCGAAAATTAAGAACCGTCGTATAAGTGAAAGGATCGTTCACCGAAATCGGGTGCTTTGTGTGGCTACTATTGGGGGAGTCGTGGATTGAAAGTTTAGTCTAGTAGAACTCAGCAGAAATTTAGCTAAGCAACTGACAAAGGTGTAAACACTCTCCTTTGGCAATGTTGACCAAACGTCTATAGATTAGGCAAAGACTCAACAAAGAACTTGAGTCGTCAAACAATGAAAGCTATATAAGTATTATACATACATGGAACTTGATCACACAAAACTAGAACTAAAATAGTATGCAAACGGGATAAATGAAAGAGAATAGTAAATAAAAGAAGAGCACAACACTTTACAAGATAAACAAATAATCATAATACTGGACGACAATGTACAAAAAGTGGGGTCAGAGGTGTATGCTGCATGGGCAGACGTCACGTTGAGCAGAATGGTTGAGTGGCCACTTAAATTTGATCGCATGCAAGGCTGTTCGGGGACAGTTGGGCCAGCAGCGCAGCGCAGGTCATGTCGTCCATTTGTTAGATGTGTGCTGGATGTATTTTATTAAGGTACATGTACATATTACATACTGCTAGTTTTCAAGCGTTGTTTAGTAAGAGCGTCATGTGCATGTACTTATGGACGAATATATGTGTGGTTGTGTTTGCTGTTGTTTGTGTAAAGTCTGCACCAAAGTACTGAATTATTTAGATGTATATAGGTATATTTGTGCGCTAGTTGTTCGTGCTTGTGATTATAGCGGAACAACGATAAATTAAATGGATTTAAATTGAAGATGATGCCACAATGAAATTAACTGCGTAAATATTTTGATAAAATCGCCATTAGCAGCGCTCGGAAAGCTTTATGATAGACATTTAGTTTCGATTTCATCAACGTTTTTAAATATTACTCGCTATTCATTTCTACTTCTTTTAAAACTCTTAATTAAGTCGTATGATTTTATTTTGCAGTCCACTTCAAATATTATTAAGGCTTCGCGGAAACCACGTTAACTTCCGCAAGTTACATGCGCAACGGTAAATTGCCTTTAAAAGCACGGTCTGTTCAATGCATACAGCTGTAGTAATCAAATGAAAAGCCTGTCTGTCGCTGCACCTCGCTTCTTCCTACCAACGGATGCACACTCGCACACGCACTTGGGCATACCTAAGAGGAGTAACCATTCAACTGTCGGTCGGATGGTATGTGGTGCGGCTTTTTTACACCAATTACACCCAATTTTAATTTTAATTTCAATTCGCCTTTCACAATTCAACATCCAATTTAAATGTTCAATTGAATTCTATTTGCACTGCTTCTTTTTCTTGCGCCTCAGTGCTGCTTCTTCCTGCACTTCCACTTCAATTCACTTAATAACACTGCTTTCGTTTGCGTTTTGCGTCCACCGCCAGATTTTTTCGTTGTCCGCGCTCAGCAAATTCTCGATTTGTACTGTCCGCGCGTCTGTTTTGTTGCCATTGCTGTGCCTCACGGCTGGCGGCTGGCAGCTACCGTGCGCTCCAAATTATACACATACGTAGAGACTTGTGGGTACAAGTTTGCCTGCGGGTCTGCGGCGGCGGCGGCGGCGGTGAAGGTGTTGTGGCAGCGCTGGCCAAGCGCTCATTATTCATGATTATGCCTTTGCGAAATTGTGTAACCGAAAAAGTCGAGGTTCTATGGAAGTTCGCCGGTGACTGTCCGCGTGTCTGTTCGTCTGTCTATCGGTTTCTCTGTATGTTTGGTGGTTTGTCTACGAGGACGGTCCGATAAGTACTTAGTCTACATTAGCCCATACATTTGAACCAGCGAAGCTCCAACTTCTTTAACATGTATAAAACAATACATTTTCTGGATATCAACAAAGTAGACTTCCGTGATGGCGATAACCCCTTCATCCAAATCTGCAAAATACGGACGATGGGACAACAGGTTTTAGCCTAATTCAACCAATTTGGCCGTGGTGATGGCAGAGGTCTGAAGAGCTAAATGGGGCGACTTTTTGAAATTGGCCAAATAATTCGACGTATTGGAGCTATATGACTGTTCTTTTTTCCATTCTCCATGTAGTCGACGTAGATCACGCCTTATGAATTTCAGAAAGCGGGGGTCATCAGCATTCCGGCTGATAGGACGGTTTTCGATTTTTTTGGAACAGGTTCGCCACTGTTTCGACTGCTTCATCGTCTACGCTGTGTACATATGGATCCATGTTTTGTCGGTGGTCGTGAGACGACGCAGAAACTCATTTCGATTGAACTTAAACACCTGTGAAGAATTCTCACGGTTACTCTTCTGGTCCGGAGTGATTAAACGCGGAATCCATTACGTCGACTCTGATATCTCGCCCAGCTGGAATTGGCATTCTGCCAATACGAGATCGTAGAACTTTGTCAATGTATCCTTCGTGATAGCCGTGGCTCAGCAAAAGCCGATGAGCGACCACATTGAAACTGTTGAAATCAGCTTTTCCTGGTCACCTTCGAAGGAGAGGAGTCACCGTATACAGTATACCGTATACAGAGATATACTATTTGATTTCATTGCGCGATTTCCTTAATTGGCGGTCGAAATAAAACTACGAGTGCGTTCACTTGAAATCTTGTAATCGTCTATGAGAATGTACAACACGATTTTAAATTTCTTTTGCGATAGTGCCGCCATCAGACGGTGAGGGTAAATAGTTATCGGGCCGCCATCGTATTTGTCCATTTCGTGTTTGTGCGAATGCCGGTGTATACCTGTGTGTTCCAGAGAAACTTTTATCATTTATCAACGCAAAATAACAGCGCAACTGACGTCGTCTTCGTCCGGCAATGACTGCTACGCTTGCCTGGTCGGTGGGCCGTTCGACATCGCCCCCCTACTATTTTATTGTTGGCAATCTTCAATTATGGCGTATCAGGTTTTTCAGCATTCGGCTGCAGAAATCAGCATCATCGCAAAGTGGATAAAAATACCGCAACTGCGTTGCAACATCGACTGTGTACAGTGGCTGAAGGAGAGATTGTTATCACTCCACCATTTATCAGTGCGTTGTATAATAATAGAGTGCGTCTGCACTCCCGATTTTTTGTGTGACAAGTGTGCAGCAAATCCACTGCCGCCACACCACCACGTTACTGGCCGCCGCTACTATTTAAAATGCAGTCCACGTTCGCACACTTTTCGCCGTCTATTTTTAGTTAAGTTGTGGAGTGGAGTCCAGTTGCTTTCTCACTGTGCTGGACATACTTTAAGCCACCGTTTCATTCTAGATAATCGCCCCTTGCTTTGTCGCGTCTATCATCTGGTGTAGACCACAAATACACACCGTTCATCGCCTAATCGCCCGCTCAGCCATTGTAGCAGCGTCGAAATGTGCGGAAAGTTCGTTGCATGTTAAAAGTATTGTGTGAGAAATAGACGCTTAGTGAATCATAATGATGATGATTATGGCGGTAATAAACAAACTTTTATAGACCAATGATCTCATTTTCGAATAAGGCATAATAAATATACTTGTATTTATGAGCTTATGAAACTTTCAAAATATTTATGAATATGCATGAGTGCATACGTAACTGCTTAGTAAACAAAAAATAGAAATAAAATCATTAATAAAAAAGGGCTTAGC